>CM076571.1:43829492-43943544 GCA_034641835.2 Pinus albicaulis
ATTGTTACACAAAAAATTGTCACCTTAACATTCTTCTAACTGTATGAGCTCATTATCACTCATATTTCCTCCTTTTCAAGTCTAATACATCAGTTCCTCATGTCAAGCCTTGAAAATCAGAAAAATGTTCCTAAAAATCTCCTAAACTTTGGTGTCGCACTTTCTCTCTATATTGCCTGCAGTCCTGGACCTATTGTTCAGCTCTCTTGCATACTTGAATGCACTTTATCTGTGTTAAAGGTGCGGACCCCTATAAGATCAAAAAGGTGCAAGTAAATTCCAAAAATCTCAATAAAAGTAAATTCTGGAAGCTTCTAGAATGGATCTTGTGGTGACAGAACCGCTCTTGTGAGGTGCATGTATCCCTTACCTTATGGACCTAACCCCTTGATGTGAGGAGCTTATCCCTTTGAAGGAGGATTCTATCCCTTCATAGTTGGAACAGAAAACCTCCTCTTTTCCACTATAAAAAGAGGCATTGGGTAGCCTCAAAGGGTTAACTAATGGAGGATAGAAGAGGTCAAGCTTAAGAAGATTTGAGGTTAAGTGCTGTTGAGATTTAGACTCAGTTAACTAAGAATTTTCTGAGGAGAGATTACATACCTCTATTCGTCTTGGTTGGAGGAGTGCAGAGCTTATCAAAGTAAAGGAGACTCCTGCTTCGGACCCCGGAAAGTCCTATGCAACATCAAGGCTCAGGTTGTAAGGATTTTCTTCTTTTGAAATTAATACAAATATACTCATTTTTATCAATAAGCTTTGAATGAATGGTTTATTTCATAGATTCCTTGATCACTATGATAAACATGGTTTATGATAATGTCTATACAGGTGCTATGTAATATTTTGCTTCTTTGTGACTGTAGGTTTACGAGGAAAACTCCTTCAAGTGCACGAGGGACAATAACGACTTCAAACAAGCACTGGACAAATGGTAAGTCTTTTACACCTATACAAAGATTTTCATAGATCATATATGCTTAGAGAAAGATTAGTCTATTTGGCTGTTTGTTGCTAGATAATTTTAGTACTAGGGAGATCGGTCTTGTCCGCAAGACAGATTTATCCGCCAACAAATTGGCGACTCTGCTGGGGAAAAAACTTGTTGTTTTTGGTTCTCTTTTATTTTGATTTGAGGAAAAGTTTTTCCTGGTTTTTGATTGATGGATATATGCCTGGGTAGCTTAGGTTTTCTCTATTTTTGAAAATTTTGAAATCTTTTACGTTTTTCTTGAACTTTTCTAGGGACCGCACTTTATTATTTTGCACAGTGTGGGCAGTTTCGCACTTTCCTTAAGTAAACAGTGCGGGACCGCACCTGTTACTTCTGGAATCTTGCGGACCCTGTTAAATTTTTGGAAAAACTCCAGATTTTTTTTTTCTAGTTTAGTTTAGATTTCATTTAAGATTCTTAGCATCTACCCAGATCTATATTTTTCTATCAAAAAATTCCTTGTTTATGAATTTCTTTCAGCATTCTTCATCTCATCAATCTCCATTAAGTTAATTGGGTGTTTTGAGTCTCTTTTTTAAGAAATTCTTAATTTGATTTCCTTTGGTTATTACTTGGAGGTTTGTCTCAGTATTTTCACAATTTTCCTTCTTTTTGCAAAAAAAATTCCCCCTCATTCGCCGGGGGGGGGGCTAAATTGTGTATGAGTGTTAATCGCCTTTGAGTGTTTTTTGATCTTTGGAACTCTCACCCGATTTTCTTGACTTGCACTTGATTGATTCTTAGATTACATTAGAATCATCTTGTGTTTGAGAATTCTCTTGCATAGATCACATTTGCATAATTAGAATTCTCATTTTCATAATATGAATGAATTGTGCATAGATTACAACTGCATAGTATACATTCTGAAAAATCAATTGTAGATTTAGATCAGTTTCTTTGATTTGAATTTAGATGTTTTTATGCTTGTTTTAAAAACACAAAAATATAAAAATTGTTTTGGGATTGATTTGAATTAGTTTTTCTTGATGAAATTAGTGCATTAGAGAATTTGTTATATTTCCTCTTAGTGATCAATTTTTGCATTGTTGGAAGTGAATGGAAACTCTCTCTTTACTTTAGTTAGGATTCATCGAATTGAAAAGATTACATTATCATATTCGATTGCATTCAGTTTTGGTTCGGGTCATAACACCATTGGTTTCATATCCATTTACCCTTTTGAGTAATAACAACCTAAATAACACAATGCTTAATAAAATTCATCTAGTAATTTTTACATTTTTAGGGCTCTTTCCACCGATCTAGTTCAGGATTAGTGCTTTGGAATAGGTTGTAGTTAACTTTCCAAAGCAACAAAAAAAAACAGTAGATAAATCCTGTGGTAGGAAATAAATCCAATTGTAATTTGTATAATCTAGGAAGCTTCGCTTAAAGAAGTCAATCACGAGATCATGTCCGAACCTTTGAGATAATCAATTATGTTCCATTGGGAAAGATAGAAGATTTTGCGCGCATTACAAACGGTAAACCTCGGATTAACCATTGTCGAGGAGCCTGGGGTCACTTGTCAGTAAACCTCGGATTGACCATGTCGAGGAAACTTCAAGGGGATTGAGCTTTGTTAGCTTTCCTCGCTTCAGCGTGAATCGATCAGACCTGTTTCTAGTTATATTTTTTATCATGGTAATCTTAGTCACCATGTTTAAGATGTTTTCAAGGTGACAAAAGAAGGAAAGATCTCACTGTATTTGGAGCAGACAACGATCAGATCATACTTGACTTTTAAATTTTCACTTAGATGGTTTTGTAAAGAAACTTGTGCCATCTATTACAAGTTGTCGTGGTAACTGCCCAACCGCTTCTTCTCAGACACCCTATTGATGTTGGATTTCATCACCAACTAGTGTTTTTAGTACGGGAAGTTACTGTTTGTGTGTGGTTTGACTCCTAGATTTGATAGCGCATGTTAATTTGTTTTTTTTTACTTTTAGAGACCATAGGTGTGAATTGTGAATTTTAATTGTTAGGTGTGAATTGTGAATTGTTAATTTTAGTTTTAAATTGTTAATAAAATTCACTGAAGTTGAATATAATGGCAACTGTTCTGGAATATACCAGCCAAGGAACCCCTCTTAACGAGATTCATAGTAATTTTCCTTGCTTTGGAAATGTTGGTCCTCCTTATATGGCTACTTTGTCATTACCTGGATTTACAATAGGTTTACCGATATGGTTATTTTCAACTTCATTGGCCCCGAATACTCCAATTGTTCCACCTCAACCGGATGCTTCACAGAGTTCACCATCTCAACATCACCATCCTTCTGTTGATCCTTTACCTTCTTCGCCTAATATTTCTTCCTCCATTTCTTCCTCTTCGCTTGGTAAAAGCCTTGACGCTAGTAACCAGGTGGCTAAGAAGAAGAAGAAAGGGAAGAAGAAGAAGAATAAGAAGAAGCAAGATAAGAAAGAAGTCAACCAACCATCCATGGCTGTAAGTGTTAGTTGTGTTGAGGAAACCTCCAACATGCATCGTAAACCAAAATACCCTTGCAGGCTTTGTAAGGGTGACCACTTCCTTATCAATTATCCTAGTATTCCGAAGGTCTTGGAAGTATGGTTAGAAAAATCTCATCAACTTTCTATTGATCCATCAACCAGTGATAGTCAGGTTCCTGGGAAAAAGGGTAAAGTTAGGTTTCCTTGTAAGTTATGCAAAGGGAGTCATCAAACTCACATTTTCCCTCACATGGATGAAGCCTCAAAATTGTTGGAAAACCTTACTGTTCCACAAAAAGAATTTCCAATTGGTTACCGTAAACTTTCTCCCAACCTACCGTCAACTGACAGAGTGATTGATATAATTTCAAGTACAGTCGATCCCACTCTTCCATTGGAGGGTGAGATTCATATCACTCAGGTTGATGATCCGTTAGTTGATCAAGTGGTCGATTCAATTTCACATTCGGTCGATCCCATTCTCCCTGTAGAGAGTGAACTTCATACCACTCAAGTTCTTCTTGTTACATCAGATTCTTCTACACCAGGGGGCATTTCACCTGTTTCTACAGAACCCCCTCCAAGTACTGAGGTCTTTTCCTTTGATTGGAATAGACTAACATAAACTCTTCTTCCTTCCTCCATCCCTTTCCAAATAATTGTGAAGTTTAGTGGTAGGGACATACACCGCACACAGGTAGATGAAGGTGCTTCTGTTAGTATTTTATCCTCAACTGCTTCGAAAGCTTTAGGTTCCCCTCAGCTTGTGCCTATTACGCAGAATCTGAAAGCTTTTAACAGAACCATTAGTGAACCTTTAGGGATCCTTCCTAAGTTTTCTATTACTTTGGAAGGTAAAACTGTCTGTATTGATCTTATGGTAGTTCGAGGTCCCTTGGATTTCAATTTACTCCTTGGGTGAGACTATGTTTATGCAATGAAAGCTGTCATATCGACACTCTTTCGCGTGATGTCTTTCCCTCACAATGGCAATATTGTGACTGTAGACTAGCTTTCATTCCCTAGTCTTGTTTCGACTACCAATAATCTGACAGCCCTAAATGTACCTGATTCTAAAGTGGTATCTACCCCACCACGAGTTAATTATGTGGCAACTAGTCCCATGTTTTCAGTTACTGATGGAAGCGAGCCTCTCACTGTTTGCTCGATTTCCTATGACGTAGATCCGGTAATTGACATGGAAAACTCTATGGGATTATTTGAACGCGATGTTCTTATCCCTTTTGAGTCCCTTGACATGTGTTCCTTCCAGAGAATTATTCTTCCTTCTGACGAAGACCTCTTGGAAGCCATGATCAAGGTGTGTCCATTGACATGTGTTTCTTCCAGTTGGAAGCTATGATCAAGTGAGTGAGGATAGTTCCTTTTACTGTGTCAACCTCATTAAAAAATGAATCAGTGAGTCCGAGGATAGTTCCTTTTACTGTGTCAACCTCGTTAAAAAATGAATCAGTGAGTGAGGATAGTTCCTTTTACTATGTCAACCTCGTTAAAAAATAAATCAGTGAGTCCGAGGATAGTTCCTTTTACTGTGTCAACCTCGTTAAAAAATGAATCGGTGAGGATAGTTCCTTTTAATGTGTCAACCTCATTAAAAAATGAACCGAGGATAGTTCCTTTTACTGTGTCGACCTCATTAAAAAATGAATCAGTGAGTCTGAGGAGAGTTCCTTTTACTGTGTCAACCTCGTTAAAAAATGAATCAGTCAGTGATGAGGATAGTTATTTTCCTGTGTCAACCTCATTAAAAAATGAAACAGTAGGTAGATTGTAGATAGTAGATTGATAGATTAGAAATAAGTAGTTTATGAGGATATTTCATGTTATTGAGTCAACCTCGTTAAAAAATGAATCAAGTATGAGGAAAGTTCTTTTCCTGTGTCAACCTCGTTAAAAAATGAATCAGTTGGTCTGAGGATGGTTCCTGTTACTGAGTCAACCTCGTTAAAAAATGAATCAGGTATGAGGACAGTTCTTTTCCTGTGTCAACCTCATTAAAAAATGAATCAGTTGGTCTGAGGATACTTCCTGTTACTGAGTCAACCTCATTAAAAAATGAATCAGGTATGAGGACAGTTCTTTTCCCGTGTCAACCTCATTAAAAAATGAATTAGTAGGTCATATAGGTAGATTTTAGAAAATAGGTACGAGGAAAGTTTCTTTTACTGTGTCAACCTCGTTAAAAAATGAAACACGTTGCCATGAGCATAGTTCTTTTCCTGTGTCAAGCTCGTTAAAAAATGAAACAAATCCTCCCCTAATTGAGTCGAGTCTTTGACTAGATCTCGTAAATGTTAAGTCATATATTTAGGTTATTTTTTTGCATAATTTTCTTACAGTTTTAGGTCGGGTCTTTCATATGATCTCGTAAATGAACCTTCATTTCATCCAGCTATTAATTACCAGCTGTGTATTTAGTTGAATGAAATGAAGCTGGGGGGGCATGCACTCTAGCAGTTACGCTTAGGGGGCATCAAGCATAGTTTTCTTTTTGTTTCAAGCTTGTGCAAAAATGAAACCACTCTGAAGCATAGTTTTTCTCTGTTTCAAGGTTTTGTAAAAATGAAACCTATCTTGAGTCAATTTTGGTTATTTTCAAGACTCCTTAAATTCATGAAAATCCTGAGATTATTTTTCTATCTTTCATTCTCATAAAACACATGAAAATGCCGAGTTCTTTCTGTCTTTTCATGCTCATAAATTAAATTGAAAGTCGGTCATATGAGTACATTTTTATCCCTTTTTCGAACTCGTTAAAACTTACCGAAAAAGTGAAACTATTGAGTCCTCTTTTAAGCCCTTTTCAGACTCTCTAAAAATGAAAATATTGTCGAGCACTTGATTATTCGAACTCGTTAAAGTAAATGAATAATCCTCCCTTCAGTATAAGTTTACCCCTTTTACGGACTGAAATGGACTATTTACGAAAAAGGTATACGTTGACTAATTACGGTCAATAGAGTTCTCTCCTGCATTACTTTATCCCTTTTCGGGCCTGAGAGACTAAATTTATGAAAAATTACACCCACGAAGTTTTCTTAAGTTTCTTCTGCTGACTCCCTAAAATTGAAAAACACCGAGTTTCTCCTATACTGGACTCGTTAAAAATTAACAGTAAAGGACCTGTTTAATTTTCAACAGGAACGAACCACTCCTTCTTAGGGTTCGAATCTTAAACTAAGTTGGACTCATCCGAAGGATGAGCTTATAAACAACAAATGCTATCCTCCTCAAGCTTGTCAAAAATAAAGAGGTACTTGCCAGAAATGGTGGGGGAAAAGAGAGAAAAACGAACCTGTTTGTTACATTTTGATTATTTGGAAAATCGTTAACCACTCTTGAACACGACACTTTTGTTCACCTAGGTTCGGAAAATCCTTTGCCTAACAGTTAATCAAACCATATTGAAAGTCTTCAGCCGGTTTCTGGGTATTAGCTTTGGGTCAATTGTCACCAACCCATCTGCAGTGTCGTTATGTGTTCAAGAGGATAGTTCAAACAAACCATTCATTTGGGAAATATCTGTCTTCCATTTTGACCATCCCTGAGTCAGTCCTTGCCAATATATTTCTTCAAAACTTGATCTATGATTTCGTGTTGTGGGCTTGCCTACAACGGATCACTTTCTATCGATGACAACTCATTATCTAGGAAGTTGATCTAGAAATCGTTAGTACCTTGAAATCTGCATGCCTCAATGGCAGGTTTCTCGCTTTCGATGACAGGTTGCATCATTGACCTTCGATCAAATGATTCCGTGACATGTTTGACTTCAGCTCATTCATTCACATTTCATGGATTGTACTGAGTACTTTGAGAGCCATTGACATTACTGGTGGTTTCTCTCACACTTGTTAACGAGTTTCAATCGTTAGTGGTAATCAAGTGAACACCATGTTCGCTTAACGTTTAATCGCATGGATAAGGTACGTACTGGATTCGAACGTCAGAACCACGGATCTAGTTTCTACCATCCGGGCTGCGAAATTTTGTTATCATTTATACGGTGGATATTTATAAACGGATAGCTACGTCCATACGCTGTCTATATGTATATCTTTCGTGATGTACTCAAAAATCGTTCCTGTGTCGGAAACAGGTTTGAATTGATTTCTGAATTGGTTTTGATACGAGTGTAGAATGCCTACGGTGTTGTGTTTACATATATATATTTTGCGGTGAATTTTTACAAGTTCGTGCAGGGTGTCCACGGGATGATCCTTGAAAATGATAATCTTGCCTCTTCATATGACAAACTTGACATCATCTATTCCAGACTTTGCACTTTAGGGGGCAATCTGTTACACTGAAAATTGTCATCCTGACATTCTGCTATGTGTATGAGCTCATTATTACTCATACTTCTCCCTTTGCAAGTCTAACATATCAGTTCCTCATTTCAAGCCTTGAAAATCAGAGAAAATTTCCTAAAAATCTCCTAAACTTTGGTGTCACACTTTCTCTCTATCTTACCTGCGGTCCCGCACCTAATGTTCAGCCCTCCTACGTACCTGAACGCACTTTATATATGTTAAAAGTGTGGACCCCTATAAGATCAAAAAGGTGCAAGTAAATTCCAAAAATCTCAATAAAAGTGAATTCTAGAAGCTTCCAGAAAATATCTTGCGGTGATAGAACCGCTCTTCTGAGGTGCATGTGTCCCTTACCTTATGGATCTAACCCCTTGATGTGAGGAGATTATCCCTTTGAAGGAGGATTTTATCCCTTCATAGTTGGAACAAGAAACCTCCTCTTTTCCACTATAAAAAGAGGCATTAGGTAGCCTCAAGGAGAGTTCAAGCTTTAGAATATTTGAAGTTAAGTGTTGTTGAGATTCAGAATCAGTTAACTAAGACTTTTGTGAGGAGAGATTACATACCTCTATTCGTCTTGGTTGGAGGAGTGCAGAGCTGATCAAAGTAGAGGAGACTCCTACTTCGAACCCCGGAAAGTCTTGTGCAACATCAAGGCTCAGGTTGTAAGGATTCTCTTCTTTTGAAATTAATACAAATATACTCATTTTTCTCAATAAGCTTTCAATCAATGGTTTATTTCATAGATTCCTTGATCACTATGATAAGCATGGTTTATGATGATTTCTATACAGGTGCTATGTAATATTTTTTGCTTCTTTGTGACTGCGAGGTTTACTAGGAAAAACTCCTTCAAGTGCATGAGGGACAATAACTACTTCAAACAACAGGCTTAACACTGGACAAACGGTAAGTATTTACACCTATAGAGCTTTTCATAGATCATATAAGTGCTTAGAGAAAGATTAGTCTATTATGGTATGCTTGTTGACTGAATACTTTGAGTACTAGTGAGACTAGTCTTGTTCGGCAGACGGATTTTATCCATATCAGCTCATATATATTTTTTTAATAAGATATTTTATTTCTACAAAAAAACATTCATAGAATATCTCTAGGATATTTTGTATTATTTTTGATCATTTCTGAAGTATTGAAGTGTGGATTAATTAACGAAGATTTCATAACATGTAAACATTCTAAAACTAAGGGTTTCTTTAATCAAGCTCATGTAGAAGAACTGGATTTCAAGGAATAAAAAAGCATCACATATTATAGATTCATGTGTTAGGGCTACTAGTGAAGTACTTTCACTGCGTTATCTCATCGAATTTTCTTATTTTTTTTCATCCATTCATAAATGTAGTTCTAAATTTTAATGTGACATAGAATTGATTATATCGAAATTTGTTAGCAGCACTGTTATTGATCGTTTTCATTTAAATGTTTTCATCTGATATCAGCATTTAAGTAGAACCCTTAATTGCTCCCTAATTTTCTATTTGACTCTTTACTATTCACTCCTTATCCGGATAAAGCATTCTAATTATCTTTATCTATATTAAAAGCTGGCCACTCATCGAAATTCGTTTTGAAGATCGTTAACAGCTCCTTATCTTGCTCTGTGAGTACCTTGACTTTAGACTCTCGATCTCGGGATCCTTTACCTTCGCTTGATATATTGACTCCATCCATGCCAATGGATGTAGCTATCTACAAATATCCATCTCATTAAGTGATTTTCCCACCAAAACAAATCAAAACCCAAAACCAATCTTTCCTACATAACTAGCCTAAAAATCAAACATAAAAATAAAGTTAAATCTTATAGAGAGAGCTCCCTACGAGCTCTTAGAAGGCTAGATCCTAGCTTAAAAGTAGATATGTGAAGTTACCTCTACATTCTTTTAAACTATAAATAAAAAAATCTCACAAATTTGGGAATTATTATAGTGTTAACATAGTTAGCCACATTTCTGTGCTCGGGAACCAACCAACTCTCCGGAGTCTAAAATAGGTCTTAAAGGAAATATTTATGTATCTTTTCACCTTAAGACTTTTTTTACATTATGAGTATATTTTCATTAAAAAATTTAATTATGGCTTTACTAGAAGAGTCTACTATACCGGTCAAATCCATATCACACAACTGCTATCATAGTAGATAATCAGCGTGATTGGAAAAAGAATAAAAAAGATAGAGGATTTCCTGGTAATAAAGTTTCCTTAGTCGTAGAAAATTCCTCCAAAAGCAGCTTATCAAATGTACAAGACATAGAATTTGATTTAAGATTTGAACATTATTTATTCAAAAATAAATCGAAAGTGACTTAAATAGTACTGCGTTATAGATCCCTGATTTCATTTCATTTTGAAACTAGCTAGGGAAATTGTTTTCAGAAAGAATTGAAATCAAAAAGGTTTTTGAGGTTTATGATAAACTTGATACAATAAATGCTACTATACTTAAGGAAATAGATGAAGCTATTTTTCAGCATTCGGTTCGAATTAGTTGCTGTATATAAACATATGCCCTAAGCCCTCTACCACTCATTTAGATACCAGCCTTTTAGAATCTTAAGGTTCATCTCTATTTACCACCACATCATCCATTATCTCTACCACATGCTTCATTCCCGATGATCCATTTATTCCTAAGAAACTATTTCAACCTCAGAGATACTATAGTTTCATCCTCCACCACCACAGCACTCCATCCCACTAGTTTTTCTTCTCCGCATTTTCCAATACATCATTCTCATTCACAAGCACCTCTTCATATTTCCCAAATTCATATTTTGGGTTTCTCAACCACATTTTCCAATACACATTATCTTAAATCCCAATCTCATACGCAATTTATTTGGGAATCTACATCGGCCAGTACTTCTAGTTCTGCTCCAAGTACTTCCAACTTACCTCCTAGTCAAAGCTAGAATTCAAGCCATGGATGCTGGAGATATGTGTTCCCTTGGTCCTTCGACACGACTTACATGAAATTCTAAGGATGATCAAAGAAAAAACACCTCAATTTGATGCAGCGACTCAATAGCTACTCTGCCCCAAAAACATGTAAACATAATATGACAAACTATTTTTGAACTTCATAGAAATAGATGAGTCCGATGTCCAAATGAGACTATTTTCTCAAACATTAATTGAGAAGTGGAAAAAAATGGTTTAAAGGTTTAAATATCGTGGTACTATTTCTGATTTAGCAATTCTTTTTCATGGTAGATTATTTCTTAATATATGGTAAAAGAAGAAAAATCCACTACAAATCTTATCGCGAATTTGAAAGCATCAAAAGAGAATCTACTGAAAAGCTACCCAAGATTAATGTACCAGATAAAACTACATTAAAAATTCAATTCCTGCCGCTAATCTGTAAGCCTCTTCCATATTTTGTTCTTCTCAAATTCTTTTGATGGATCTTAGATACTGGAGACATAACTCAATTAAGTAGAGGAATCTTTCAAATTTTAGATGCAGATGCCAGTAATTCTATTGAGTGTAGAAAGCAAATCTAGATTAGGGAAATGAAAGAAGAGTAACAATAAAAGAAGAAGCATCTAGTTCGAGGATTTAAAAATAGATCAATTAGAAAAAACATTAGAGAGAATGATGGATAGTTAGATAATATGGAAAGGAAGCCACAATGGGATAACCTAACAACAAATTAGAAATCCTAATTTTCAAGAAAAACACTAATACTGGAAAAAATCTAGAGGGAAATCAACTATGAACAAATAATAAGACCACCCTTTTCCAAGAGAACTGAGGCTTTCGAAAGTTATCATCCAAAATGAATATGATGAAGACACCATAAATCTAATTGGTATTAATGATGATAACACCATCTTTCTTACACAAGAAGATTGAGAGTTATATGATTTACAACCATCTATAATTAGATTCTGGTGAATCATTTGATTACAAGCAAGGCTATGAGTTTGCTAACAATTAAGTACACAAGAAATAGTAACCTGTAGGGAGTAATAGAAAAACATAGATCCTTATACTAAGAAATTTGTCCAAAGCATCAAACAAAAGAAAATAGTAGAAGCTCCCTACTACTAAAGTTCTCGCTAAATTCTCCCTAGGGAAAACAAGGAAAAAAATCTATTTCATCTCGTGAAAATTTCAAGTCTTTAAAATTTCACCTAGTCCCAAAAATTGTTGATATAACGTGATGATGTTGTCCAAATATCACTGCATTCACCCAAAGTATGTTGCTTTCAAAGACAATTAATTATGCTAAAGCGCAAAAGCCTCTACTGCTTCCAAATAAGCTAATCCAAAAACACCCATCTGCTTAAAACTACTTCAGGAAAATACAAAAATCTACAAAAACATCTATTGCTTCTCAAATTATTCTTGAAAAAAGCAGAAAACAAAAAATAGTAAGACAAAGTAGAAACACAAATCTAAAAATCGAGAAAACAGCAATCAGCAGAAAAAGAAGATAAATCTACTCAAACTACAGTTACAAAGAAAAGAAGAGATAATTCAGCCAGAAAAAACAAAAACTCCATTTAATATCCAAGGTGAAATTGGTAAATTAAAAATGCCAATTCCTTTGTCTTAATTGGTAAAAACATGATTTGTAACAAAAAAACTATCACTTCGAAACTTTAAACATGAATGATGGAGAGGATTCGGTAAATCTAAGCGATGATCAATCTAGAGTTAATTTTTGGTCCACGATGTTAATGGAAAACACCGAGATGGAGTAGCTCACATTTGTTTTACATTAGCTTAATGATTCACGTGATCAAATATTACATAATGCAATGCTATATTCAGAGCTTCACACAATTTAATGCCAAAAGCAATAGATAGAGCAGACCTGAATTTAAATATTACTAGAGCTACAAATATCTCCTTTTCATTTGATTCAGCAGAAATCAAATGTTTAGGTTGATTGAAGATTTGTGTGTCACATTAGTTCAACATCCTGGTAAAAGCATACTCATGTACATTGTAGTAGTTGACATCCCTCCAAGTATTGAATTCTCTCTTATCTCGCTTCATGGGGAGCTAAATTATGCAGGGATCTCTACAATTTACCGATATGTCATATATAGCAATCATCGACTTTTGCCAGCCAACCAAAGAAACTCTATAGAAAACATTGATGAAATATATGGTGAGTAGTAGGTAGAAAGACCAAGAAATTACCTTTATTTACTACTACATCCATCTGATACTGAACTATTCATTTTGTGTACTGCGAAACTAGAATTGAAAACAAAACTCGAACTAAAAGATAAAAACAAAAGCACTAGATAGTGAAAACATCTTTTCTATGAATCTATTATGGCACCTAGATTTTGATGGGATTAGTTAATAAATTAGGGCAGAAGTGAGGAGTTTAGATAACCAATGTAGAAGAAACAATCATCTCACGAAGGTCATGCTTTTAGACTAAATTCTTAAATGTACTCAAAAACATGGTGAATATGAAGCTTCTTATTTTAGGACTACGGATTGTTAGGGAATTTAGAGGTAAAGAATAATACCAGCTACTAGGAGACTCAAAATTAATTGTGGAAATAGATAAGCTGAGAATATTTTTTTATCATCCAACATTACGTTTATATAGAGACAACTTGTCTTTTAGATTTAATTAAGGAACTGTTAGAATGTGATTTTTACGCAATACGTAAGAAAACATAACACACAAGCTCATTGCTTAACAACTTTTTCAAAGCACTTAGATCTCTCCATTTCAACCAAATCATAGATATGTCGTAAAAGATTCAAAATACGTGATCTATAATCTCAGGATAACCTTAAATATTGGAAGAAATTTTCTCACAAGATGAATGATGTATCATTTCATGAACAATGAAGGATAATTCCACGGTTGTATATAGACACGGTACATACAGAGAATCATAGATCAATTGATAGTGAGATTGATTTGAATAAAATAGATGTAAATAATGTAGAATTTTGATAAACCTACTAAATTCAATCAATTAGAAATAGATAATTTGAAAAAATTAGAGATTGAAGGCGTTAGCGATATGATGAATCGTATTTTGAACCTCAAAGATAACTTTTTACCAAAGGCTTAATCCCCTTTAGAAGATCTATTTGACTCTAATGATGTTGCAAGAAAACCCAAAAATGGGTAGCCATATAAGATGCGATATTAAGGAATGTAATATAGGTACGGGGAGTTAAAACCTAAGATGATTAAACTTTCAAAAAGCTTTTACCGCAGGAAGACAAAAGAAAAAGTCACATAGCTCTTTTTAAGGAATCTTTAGAGATGTTTTTTCTTGGAGTTATGAGGGAGTTAAAATCCTATGACACTAGCATAATACAACATAAAATACTCTATAAAATATGACAAAAAACATTTTTAAACATATGTTAAGAAGGGTTAAATCCTATTTTGATGCCTTTAATTGAAAAGGTAAAAAATAATGTATGATGCTCAATAATTGAACTCAATCATATTATTGCGATTGATCTAATCTAGTTCCCACTAGGAAAAAAAGATATAGGAGAAATTATATTATGTGTTGATTTCAAAAATGTAAATAAGGTGTCCGTAAAACGATCAATTACCCTATACCAAAGATGGATCACATTTTATGCAGGAGGTGGTTGGTTCTTTCCTAGAATTTCATTGTTAGATGGGATTCTCCTGGATATAACTAGATTCTAGTCCAATCACAATACCAAGCCAAAACTAGCTTTTACTACTCGCATGCACTTTTATGTAAGTAAAAATTCCTTTGGGTTAATAGATACGATAGACGCTACTTTTCAAAGATGCCATGGACTATAGCCTTTTCAAATAAAATTTACATAAATTCCCTAGTGATTTATTTAGGGTGACATTACTCAGATTTTCAAAAGACTAATTATGAACATTTGGATTGATCTCGTACAAGTATTTCTTAAATGCAAGAAATTTGGCATCTCTCTAAATCCTAAGAAGACTTTATTTGGATTGGAAGAAGGAAAGTTACTGGGACATATTATATACTAAAGAGAGGAAGAGAATAGACCCAGCCAAAAATGAGAGTAAATATAAACATTAGTCCTCCTAGGAACATTAAATAATTACAAGATTTCTTAGGTAAAATTAACCCTTCTTAGAAGATTCATATCAAATCTAGCTAAAATAATCAAAGAACCTAAAGCAATATGTTAAAAAAAATACCCGATAATTAAAATGGACCGTTGAGGCCAAGCAACCATTTGAATCAATTAAATAAAGCCTTAATAAAAAACACCAGATCCTTATAAGTTTTGACTTTAAGAAGGATTTCATTGACTCTCCTTTTGCTTTTAGAACACACCATTGTCTTTGCGCTTTTACTACAGGTAAAATGACTAGGGGCTATGAATGTACCATATTTATTTCTTTTAGCAAAATCACTTAGAGATGCCACTTTGAAGTATAACATAATGGAAAATCAGTGCCCTAGCATTTAGTAAAGTCCACTCTTTCAAAGACTTTAGAGTGAATAGTCGCCTCTTATTCACATATCATTGCCTATGTTACAAATATGATTTGCAAAAGGACATTCTAACGCTGATAATGGAGCCTATTTGTAAAAGAGGAAAGTGCAGTCACTACAATTTTGGAATATGACATATAAATAAAAACCCACCAAACTCATAAAAGTTCAAGGTTTAGCCAAACTCATGGCATTAATCAAATTTTCATGCTTTATATTTTAGTTTTATTTCCCAAATAGATGATCGTGGGAAAGATGAGGTAGACTCCGAGAGATCGATTGCAGCCTTTTCATACTCACCATGGCATGCAAATATTAGCATTGTATTATTAAATTTACAAGCTTCTCCTGGATTATCAAGAAGAAAAAGCTATATTTTTAAAATTAAAAGCAGTGAAAGATTTTTTTTATCATAGATCATCGTACTCTTTTGGAAAGATCATGGTGAAATTTTATTGAGTTGTTTGCTTAAATAAGAAGTCTGACAAAGTTTTAGAAGAATTTCATCGTAGGTGACTTTTCATGGAGGACATCTCTATCTGGAGAAGACTCATCGACAGAAAAATCTTTGAGAGCTAGTTTTTAACGGCCTACCTTGTTTGTAGCTATGTAACATAGTATGTGACCTCCTATCACAAGTGTCGAAATGATTTTGAAGTAAATAAAATAAAGATGTTATTCCCTTCTTAGAAACCCATCTCAAGAGAAATATGCACTTTTCCAACAATGGGGAATCTTGACTTCATTAGTGAAATTCACCCTCCATCCTCAGCCCAACATAGGTGGATTTCTTAGCAACCAACGACTATTTTACTAAGTAGATAGAAGCAATACCTTCTAGGCAAGCCAGCTAACACCATCATAATCTCTTTTTAGAAAAAAACATGCTCTCAGGATTTGATGCCCCCTAAAGATATTATCCGCGACAGTACAATGGCATTTCAAATCCAAAAGATGATTGATTTCCACCATAAATACCAGCATTACCCTTGGTCATTCTTACTCCATATTATCCTCTCTGAAGGTAATGACACTCGCTTAATCCTCCACATAAAAGCTTCATAATATCATCAAGAAAATTACTAGAAGATAACAGGAAAAACTTGGAACAAGAGGTTAGTTAATGCCTTATGGGCAGAGAGATACACATCTTAGCTAAAAAATCTATTGAGTACATCCCCTCATCAAGCTGTTTGTGGAATGGATGAGATTTTTTTCGATCTTCCTTAAGAGTACCAATAATGGAAATACAATCCAAGAATTACAATTTGAGACCAATGACATTCAAAGAAGAATTAATCAAACCATTCACTTGCAGCAAACATAGAAGAAGTTTATATTAAGTCTCCAAGTTATCCAAGATAATATTAAGAAAATTTTTTGATAAGAAGAGTAAAAGAAGATGATTTCTATATTGATGAACGTAGTTATAAAGTGGGATTCAAGGGGAGGGAAGAGAAAGGTAAAGTCGGAAATTTGATTTCCTATGGAAAGGACCTTATATTGTTATTGTACGAAGAGGGTAAAAATGCTCTCTTGAAAGAAGGTTATGTGGATGGATACGGATACGCTAGTGTGGACCCATCAATGGTAGAATGTTGAGGAGCATTACTACACTTCTGAAAATAACCAATAGTTAACTTGGTTTTCACTTTTCACTCATTGTGCACATAAAATTGCAGATTTTAGATTGGATTGGATGTTTCTAACAACATTGAAGCCCGTAGAGAAGGCCACTAATCTTTCAAAGGTAAAATATCATGTTAAGTGAATAATTGCAGGGAGCTCTGAAGTAAAACATTTACAAGGCTAACACAATCAAAATTCAGAAGGCTACTAGTCTCGAAAGTTCTTAACATTTCACAAGGAAATGCTCATCCATCATGTGTGGAACTACTGATAGGATTCCTATAATAATAGGGTTCTATAATTTTGAATTGACTTTAAATAGTCTTGTAAATAATGTACACTACTTAGCTTACAAGTTTTTTGCTAGATTTGAAAAAATAAAAAAAATGAAAAAGAGAGGTAGAAAATCATAAAAGAAAGATCAAAGGAATTAAAAGAAAAGGATCAAAAGAACCAAAAAATGGACCCCAAACACAAAAAAGGGATAAGAATAAGACATCAAAGTGATGCAAGTCAAAAATAAGCATTACTAGTTACTTCTTATCGTAAAAATAATGATTATGTGCAATTTGTTCAAATGCCATAATCCATAAGGTTTTAAGAGTTAGATAGTTTAATCTTAACTTTTCTCATGCTTTAAATTTCATGTTTATAGATGAGAATAAATATCTTGTCAAATAGTTTAAACTTGACAAATCGGTAGATATTTAGAGAACAAATATAGAGCTCAAGTCATTAACTGAGGCACTGGATGAAATAAGGTTAGAGTTAGATAGTTTTCTTTTCTTTTAAAAGAAAAATGGATTAGGGTTTGCAAGGTCAAATGCACCAGCATAAATAAAGGAAAAAATGGTGATGATAAATGATGGGTAGGTAAAAACGAGTTTACATAAAGGCGGTGGATAAAACATCATACGTGAAAAATTACTAATTTTCACTCCCTCACAATAGGTTCCGCATAAAAACCTTCAATTATAAAGGCTTCAGAGAATTTCTCCGAAACTTTTGTTGGGGACCCGCACCAATAGGCTTGATTAGCAGTTGACAGCACTAAGTACTGGATTCCCCTTTATTAAAACCCTTTCACTCAACATCACCCCTTTTCCTAAGATAAAAATCCCTTTTCCTGGTTAAAACACCTTCTTTGCATAAGAAAAGTAAAAACCTTTAATTAATTTTTTGCTTTCATCCAAAAAACCCATAAAATGCTATTTATCCTAAGTATTAAGTATGAAATGTTAAAATGGGGCTTTACCATTATGAAAATTCTCTCCCAAAGACTTAAAATCACACTTTACTTAGTGTATTTCTACATTTCTCTGCATACACTTCTTCATTTAACATTTAACTTATTTATTAATTCCCTATATACCTGTGGTTCCGTATTTATATTAATTAAATCTTTTATGTTAAATAGCCAAACCCGACATTTTTATTTTATCCTATGGTTTAATTAAAGTCCACGTGATATATTTCTCGCTCTCCTCTCTATAGGTTTAAACCATCATTTTATATATTAACCCCTGCTTATCACATGGATATACACTATCTTTGTGTAAAATATACATCCCACCTATCTGACTTAACACTAAAGTTTTTATGTTAAAAACATCATTTTAACATATAACAGTTATCAACTCCCATCTATAAAATATCCCAGCCCTAAGTGCCCATTTTACCTCAGAATTTCATCGATAAATCGTGGTCGCTCGCGAGATTCACCCAACAGATCCGAATAACCCTTGAAGTCATATCGCTTAATTTCAGTGATGTCAATTTAATTTTATGCTTTGTTGATGACTAAAATGATTTCTTATGTTTCTACACAAAAAAGTTCATAAACACTACAGATTTCTAGAACTCTCACTTTCAGCAGCTCATCATCCTTTGAGATTGATTTCTCACTATTCATCATTCCATCATACCAAGTCACCCAACACCGGTCTCGGAAAAACCCAGCTTTACTTTAGAGGCTTAAGTGTCCTCATTTTGTTCATATTTTGAGCTACCTTTGGCCCAAATCTCTATTTTTTTTCCTAAACCTCCTACTTCCACCTAAGTCAGCTATCAAACAGCATGTGCTATGTCTCCCCAAAAAATAACTCAAGCATTGATGACCCCAAATTCTAAGTTTCGGTGCACAAAAGCCAAGTCCAAAAGAGCCTTCCATTAGGACACTTAGGGTTTCACGAAGAAGTCATAAGGTGGATTTGGTATCCTCAAAAACTTTGTTTTTCTATATAGAAGAAACTACATCCAAAGAAGAAAGGGACAAGTGATTTTGTCTCAAAACTCATCAAAAGGGTCCTCAAAGAAATCTCCTCCTTGGCCTAGTGCACAAGTACGCAAGGGAGCCAATTGCCCTTGCTCACATTCATGCAAGAGAGGACTCGAGATGGCCATTAGAACTAGCAAGAGGTAAGGGAAGGGCAAAACCATCACAAGAAGACCATCCACAACAAAAGAAGGCAGAAAGGCCTAGTGCTTTTGAAGAAAATCAAGGTTTGGGATCTACGTTAGACAAGAAAGGAATCAAGTATTAGGGCTACAAGGATAAAGCGTCACCTACCCATTCCATCTAATGCACCATGTTTTAAGCATTTTAGAAATAATTAATGAGTTTCTCTGAGAAGTTTCGCGAGAACTTAGAAGAAAACACTCATTTATTTGTTTCTAACGGCCTTAAAGCCTAGGAGTTTAAATGAATAGAAAAAATGGTCAACATGATGATAAAGAGCCTTCTTCACACACAATGGATGGTAGCTCTCAGGGGTTATTCAAGCTTCTCTAGGGTTTTCGACAAAGAAGCATTGATTCCAGCGCCTCTCACCAAAGGTACAAAATGCAAAAGAGTATCAAAGACAAAGGCTAGAAGTTTCAAAAGTGAGAGCACAGGTGCGAATAAAGGATCAGAAAGGAAGCCAAAGCATGAGGTAAAATTTCCACGAGAGGTAATTATGACAAGAATAGGGTTCTTCACATGATGATGTAAAAGAGTGTCCCAACTCCAAAAAGGACAAAGATCTGAATAAAAATTTGTATGGGCACTGCTACAAAAATAGAAGTGGCTATGTGAACACACAAAACAATAGTTTAAATTTCTCACCTCCCAACCTGAGAGATACAGCTCATTGTCAAAAGTAGTCTGAGGAATAAATATCACCACGTTTAAAAGGAAAAAAGCAATAAAGCCTCAAAAATGGTTTCCTTTATCAAAGTATATTTTGCAAAATGATAGCTTAGTGCATGAATGACATTTCAGAGACTATCAAAGTAAGTACCTACAGGAAAATTGATAAGTAACAAACAAACCCGTAGGTTTCCACAATGTGTGGCACAACATGAAAATCTAAAGACTTTTTGGACACCACTCAACTAGGGGTTTTTCACACTAAGATGGCTTTCACGCACAGTTCATCTGCGTGACATACATGACAGAATGTCGACCAAAGGTAAAAATGCCATATGATCATATGTACTCATATTTCACAAGTGTTGAAAATCATGAAAAGTGTTCATATTTAGCAAATGAGGTAAAGAGCACGAAACACTGAAATCTGGTTGAAGAGTCTTGTCAATCTTATAGAGACATCAAGATATTCTAACAAATAAAAAAGCCATTTTTTCTAAATAGACGACAACCACCTCAAAAGTACAAAAGAAACAAAAAGTTATGTGAAAAGTGAGAAGGAACCCCAAACATTATAAAGTGGGTTTTGATAATGAAATACTTTTTTTCAAAAAGTAGTGTAAGAGTCTTCACTTTACTTACTTAAACTCATTTGTGTATTTGTAAAGAAAAGAGAAAGGTCGTCAAGAATTTTTATAAGGTTTTCTATGCAACTTTGGAAAAAATTTTAGAGCATTATCACAGACCGACAGTTGAGGTGCTATGCACATGGTCGCACAGACACTGCACGCACAGAGAGGTAGCTCCATTTGTTCCAAAAAGGACACGTGCTACGCGCGCGGAGGGGCGGCCCTGTGCACCTATGAAGGGAAGGCAGCTGCATTGCACGGGCCTAATCAGCACTATCGCATGCAAATCGACTTGGCGCTACACTGCACACGGGAAGAGCACAAACGAACGACATCTGTTGCGTAGCGCTACTGACGGTAGAATTGGTCAAGTTTGCTCAAGAAAGTGGCCACAAATCAAAATTTTTGCCTTCTAGACCCCCACAGAGTGTGAAAATGGTGGTGGTCTTTCTCCTTGCTCCTTCATGTGTTATTTTTTATAATCAAAGAGAGTTATAAAGGTATTAAAAACCTAAAATTAGGTTAAAACCACTATACCTCATGTCTCAATCAAGCCTTTGACCTCTAGGGGCAAGTGAAATATCAAGTGAAAAAGTTGTCATTTATTGCTTAAAAACACTGTATCAATACAGCTTCTTCCGTAAACTCTCGGAAAAAGAACTCCTTGATTATTCTAGGTTTACCTCCATTTGCTAAAAAGTCCGCTCCTCACATCATCGCTTTCTAGTCCTACCTAGACCTAAAATCTCTCACAGCATACAAACCAACTATCTTTTTCAAGGATATAATCGACCACCATGTATGAGGAAGAGACCAATACAACAATGATGAAGGGTCAAGGGCCTATCAAGACAAAACACAAGGAGGAAGGGTTAATGAGTTTGAGAACCTCTATATACCCATCTAAATAACCTCTTCTCCCACTGATCTTGCATATTTTCAAGATGTTGGATGCTATCGACGTTTGTGAGAGGGTTAAACAGTGTCCAAAGCCACGTAGACTTGAATAGTTTGTTCATTCTCGAGCTACACAAACCACCAAGTCAACCTACATTTGAGTAAAAATTTGAATTATCATTCAATCCAAACCATTTCTTTGAAGCCATAAAAATACCGCATATTAGTGAGAGATGTGTTTTAAATCAAGAAATTGGACTTGAGCTACTACTATCCTCTCAAATCTGTCATTTAGTCAAACAAAGTCTACATGACTATTTTACCTTTCTCCCACCGCTATAGTAGAAATGCCCATACGGTGAGAAGATTATCATCAAGTACTCTACTTGTGAGGGAGGTACTCCGGTGTTTATTCATATCACATAAGGCTACTAATGAACTAACAGAGTTAAATTGCTAAACCTACCATACTATCTCTACCAGGAGCATTGACACAAATGGCTTCGCGATGGTCGAAGAGGAGTTTCCCACTCAAATGCGATGCCTTTTTCACCTACTCCTTGAGTTAAGTGATTGTTTTGACCAACTCGCTGAGCAAAGCAAGGAATCCCATGCCAAAAGTTTTTATCTCACATGATGTATTTACAAAATCCCTCAAAGCCTTCATTCAACAAAATTTCCTCCACTTGACACTTACTTACCTCCCACTCCTCCATTACCTCCACCTATGCCCTCTACACAAGAAACCCTATCTCTTCTCTTCTCCTCCGATGCATCAGTAGAAGATAATAGCGATGTGGTAGTAAAGAACAAGGTGTAGAGCTAGCAATAAAAGAGCAACAGAGATGATAATGGGAATAGCTGGAGGAAAACGCATGCGAAAGGCAAGTACAAGAGCTTAATGAAGAAGAAGATGATGACACTCGACACTAGAGGAAGAATAAGATAGATGATGGAAAATGATGAAGATGGATGTGAGAAACAAAGAAACAAAGTCTAATGAAGAAGAGTAGGGATGATGATGGCAAGGAAGAGGAAGATGAACATGACGAACATGAAGGAAAAAGGCAGAGTGACTACTTGGAGCAAGACAATGATAGTGATAATACAAAGGAATCACTCCCAAGTACAGTAAAAGGTACTTAAGGGAAGCAGACAGAATACCAAGAGGATAATAGAAGAAAATGATAGATATAATAGGACAACAACAGAAAGTAAATAGGACAGCATGTAGAAGAATGTACATGAGCATGATGAAAGTGAGAAGAATGATAGTGCAATAATGCTGCAAATGAATGAAGATGATGATCTTATGAAACAAAGGGAGATGATGAAGAGAAACAGAAGATGAGGAGCGAGAGTATAATGACAGGGATTTGAAACGTATAGTTTGGAAAGGCAAGCAGTTGTGACTGGGAAAAATGAAGAAGGAGATGACATAGGATGAAATGAAAATGCATCTAACAATGACCCCACAGAAAGAGTAGAAAATGGTGATAGCTATGGTGCAGAGGCATGACTTTCGATGATCAAGATAATAAAAGTGAAGAAGAAGATCATGATAGTACCTACGTGAAAAAAGCAATGATGGAGATGACTATCAAAACTACCATGATCTACCCTCTCACATGGCACATTTACCAAGAGGGAAAAAGAGATGTGTTTTATTGCCTCAAAAAGGAAAGAGCAAATACTCTCTCCTCCAGACATCAATCAAAGGATAAAGGCAAGGAAAATAGCACAAGTGAGCAGGGAGGTAAAGGTCAAGGAGAAGTAAGAGAATCAAGAAGACTTCCCAAAAGCCTCAATTCATTGATCTAGATCAGTGATAATGAAGACACAGGAGATGACCACCAGGATTGCTACTCTTAGAGCAAAGATGCACAACTTAGGGGAGTGGAAAGAGAGTTTCGAGATGGCACAGCATCGTTATTCACTATTAAAGAGACGAGCACAAGCATTTTCAAGAAGGTAAAGAAGGGATCTTGTTCTCCACAAAAAGAAAATTACCAAGATACTATGGAAAGAAAAACATGCTGTGTTTCAAAGCAAAACTCAAGAGGCCCTCATGGAGATAGAAAACATAAAAGGGAAAAAGTTCATGACAGCCTTGGATTTGTAGCATTTGATAGGCTTCTCCATGAGTTGCTCAAAGACCTCTTGAGGGACACTTTGTCCACCAATTCTGAGACCAAATTGGACAAATTTGTATGAAATTTTGAGCCTTTCTGTGTGCACTACTACATAGGTGCTACGTAACAACTTTTGGTGCACGTCCTCATCTTTTCCCAAAGTACATTCTAGGATTATTCACATCACTAGAAAATCTTCTCACAAAATTTCGAATCATTTGGGAGTAGTTTTGACTCTCTAAACGTAAAAATATCAAAAATTTTGACCTTTCTCGCTATCATTGTCGGAACTGTGTCTTAGTACGGAAGAAGTGCTAGGAGAATTGGTTTTGCAGAAGGAAAATGGAATTATTTTCAGAAAAATAAAGAGTATATTTGGAAATTAGACTTCAAGACCTTTCAAACGTCAGCCATCACGAAGCCTTTTCGACGAACGAGAGGCACTCCCAAATCATCGCCCTAGCAAGAAGACCCATTTTTGTTGTCTCTTTGTGCTACATCTGCAGTGAGTGCAAAAGTCAAACGTGCGCTTTAGCAAGTTTTGGAAGGCATGTGAGGGCCTAAAAGTCAATTTAATTGCCATAGTGTGCAGAAAAAAATATTTATTTTATAAATTACAGCCTTGGGCCTTGTAAGGCCTCAAGGACAATAGAGAATACTTTTGTTTAACCAATGGACTTCTAGATACTCTCTCAGATCTTTTTTCTCCATGCATGGTAAATAGAGCATGGAGACTCATTGTTGTAAAAATGTTGGCATTTGATGAGCTTTCAAGAGAAATATCATGTTTTTTATGAGTTTGAAAGACAAATCTCTCCTGTGAAGATTGATGAATGGCTTGCTTGTACTAGATGGGATGGAGGCTTGTTTGGCAGGGATCTCATATCTTGAGTGAATGGTGATGTCTTCTTAATTTGTTTCATGTTTTCTTGTTCTCATTGTGTTTCCATCCTTCTTGGTTTCTGTAAATAGAAAAGTATAGGTTGAGACATGCTCTTTTGGAGGCACGTCACTCTCCACGTTGGTTATAGCCTTGATTGTTTCTTTGTCGTTTGGTCATCTTAGGAATTCCGATTGCTCTCTTAGAGCCCACCTTATTGCACAGAAAAGCGTATGAAAATTAATATGTGATTTTCTCATTCTTTTTACTAGATACTACTCCTTTTTGCCTTGGAAAGGTAATTTATTGTAAGAATTATAATAGAATTGGAAACGTTTATATTTAGTACAAAAAGATGGCTAAAGGTTACTTTTTGTTGACAAAACGAATTCGATAGAGGTGAACATCATTGTGCTAAGCGGGGTTGAAATTCATGTAACTGCTCGCTCCCATCGAGCGTTGAACCATATCTAGCCAAAGGAAAGGAGATCCAAAGAGAATTTCAGAAAAAGGCAGAGGAGCACTTTAGCTCTCAGTCGAGTAAATACGATGATAACTCAAAACAAAAGAGGAGCGAATCCCCTCAGATCCTTCGATCCCTGAGGGATCGCTGTTCAAACTCATATTATTCCTTGAATTGTTCTATCTAGATTTGATATAAAAAGAAAATGTCCTTTAGTGACATTAAGTGAGTGAGTTGGTCAAAAGGCTTTACATTTAAACATTTCCTCCTCGAATATAATTTTTTATTGACTCTCGGCACAGAGAACCTCCTTTGTAATGTGCTTTATGTTGGTTTAATATAAGACACACGTGTTTCGTTTCATCTTCTAAGTTCTGAATTAGCTTGTAATGATCTTTTCAACGCGCTAAGGGCCTGCTGTCAGTGGAATCACTTCTATGTTTGTATTTTTAATCCTTGCTTACTATTGTGTTAAGTGTGTTTAATATTTATTTCAATTACAATTGATTTATCGATTGTTAGATCAAATACAGAGTCATTGCTATTTCATCCTTTACAGAAGCACATTTGTTGTTTCGGTTATCTTGTTATCATTATAAATCTTTGTTGTTCGTATCTGATTCGAGTTGTTGTTCCATTAATTTATGATTTTCTATAATTGATTGTTGCGTGGTAAATGGCTATCGATAGTGATTGAAGCGGCCAAAATCTAGTTTCTTGATTGCATTAGAGTTATATGTATTGTTCATTTCACATTGTTGTTCCATTTCTATTCATTGTTTGTTCATAGCCTTCAATTAGAAAAATATATGAGTTATAGTTACATGCTATTGTTCCTTTTCTAG
The DNA here is from genome assembly GCA_034641835.2 of Pinus albicaulis. NCBI lineage: Eukaryota > Viridiplantae > Streptophyta > Pinopsida > Pinales > Pinaceae > Pinus > Pinus albicaulis. The sequence continues at coordinate 43,855,373 of CM076571.1, forward strand.
ATTTTGTTCCTTTTAGTTATTTTCATTAGTGTTATATTGGTCTGCTTTTATTTCGATTGCTTTAAACGATCGTTAAACGCGTAGAGACACCCGGTTATTGCTTCCAAGTCCCAGATTGGTTATCTTGCATCGATTTCATAGTGGGAAAGGAGTTATCATACATCAGATCCTCGATCGATTTTTTATAAAAGATTGATGTAGTTTTCTAATTTTCTGTGGCATTTCCATTCATGTCATCACGCATAGATTTCTATTTACTAAGCATTTGTTACTTTTGTACTTAAAATTTTGTACTACATCTTCACAAAGATTGCTCTTAGATAATTGCAACTTTCGGATAGAGTGCTGAAATTTTGAAATAAAAAATCGCTCTCGACTGATGATTAATGTAGAGCTAAATTAGGGTGTTCAAAAGAGATACCTTTTTAAGACTTCCAACATTTCTTATTGCGCCATCGTCGTGAGAGTGTATGCCATTTCAAAAGAGTGATGCATAAATCGATTTTTCTTCCGCTTGCGAAAGAAATTGGTATTAAAGACTGAAGGTAAGAACCCTACGATCAGGGCAAAGAAACACGCACTCGCCGAGCATGCTTCACAATGAGAAGCAAGTAAGCTCTTTCTTTAGGTAGGAATGAAGATTTGTTTTCTGAATGAATAGACCAACTAAGCAAAAACAAAATTCCTCCCTAAAAATCTGAAAAACCTAAGGGACCAGTGGACTTTTGAACGTAACAACTTTTATTCGATGAAATCTTTGAAGAGAACCTGAATCTCATCCATCAGAAGAGGGATTTAGAAGAACTATTTCTGAGACAAACTTTCTACTAGTTCCTTCGAGTTACAAAATCACCATCTCAAGCCTTTAATGAGAATACACAAGAAAATGCGTGGGAATTGAGCAAAGATTCACAAGAATTGAGAATCCTTGCATAAGTTTCCTCTGCAGAAGGGAAATCTAGTAATATCGCTGAGAAGGAGAAGGAAATGGGAGAAACGAGGAGACTCAAAATCTCCTATTAAAAGTCCTGCCACCAAACAATACGCAGCTCAGATGAGGGAAGTGTTGTTCAACTTATTCCGTAACTAAGTTCCTCAATCACCTCAAATAGTAGGTCAACATGGAATAGCTATTAATCCGGACAGTGAGTCTTTCATCAAAGCCATTCTACGCTTCTCGCTCGAAATCGACCTAGAAATTCCTTGAAATCCTGCTGGGGATGTTGGCATATATCTTTGATCAAAATGGCCCCGTAACCAAAAAGTAGAACCAACTGCGACACCCCCGAGAAGACTCTCACGTTTTGCAACATCACTATAGTATATATGTGTCAAACAACGCACCCATGAAAGCTATTCCCGTCAACATATTCCTACTATTTCACATGGCTTAACATCAGTAGAGATCCAGACGGCAGTTTTTGTTTGAATTTGATGTAGCTAACAAGGTGGGAAATGATTACTGCGACACCCATCAAAACTAAAACTATTCCCTTCCACATTAAAAAGGGGCATCCTTTACGATGGTTTATGGGATTAGGGTGGGGGTGTCATACATTGATTGGGATCATACCTGAGTAGATGCATTTTTAAAGAAAGTATCGAAGATTATTTATGAAGTCTAGAGGAACTAAAGATGAAATATTCCAAATATTAGCAAACCAAATGAAACCTTGCACGAATATGTGGAACGGTTTCACATACACCTTCTGTAGATCCCCTTTATGTATCTTTACTCTTTGACTCTGATAATGTTTTGAAAACCACATTAATTAGGAGAATGAAAGATCAATGAGTTGAAACATTGAATATTATGGGAAAAAGGTGATATATATTAGAAAGTTATCTCTCACATCATTGATTTGTGTATCGGGGAGTTCGAGGGGCAATACAAGGTTAAAATCGGAAGAACGTGATATAATTACGAGGGAAAATAAGACCTCTAATGAAGGTGTGACTTGTACGAGAGATTGTAGAATTTTCTAGAAGACTTTGAAGACAGACATACTCTGGGGACTATAACAACGCAGTTCGATATTATGCAAGCCATACGATAAAACAAGCGTTATGAACAAAATTCTTAAACAAATATTTTGTCCCTAGATGTAGGATACATAGCCACAAAGAATGCCCATTGGATGTGATTAAGTCCGCACCATTTGGCTACAAAAGATCACCCTACGGAGGGATGCCCTTCGCTTCACGGCCTAAAAGAGACTATATGAGAAAGAAGAAGAATCTGTATGGTATGTACTGCTTAATCCGCTGCCAACAATGGCCGCTCGCGATAATCAGGTATGCAAATAGATCCATTTTTTTTTAGCCTCCCTACAATATAATACTCAACCGACATAGTGGGATGTGGCAAAATACAACCACCTTTCCCCAATTGGTCACAACAGCCATTTCTCCACACATCTTGGCCAAACTTCAGAAACAAACCAAAATAATTAGTCCTAGCTTTTCCTTTCATCGCACGATTTGTGAGTAATAATTATCTCACAATGGTCCCCCTCTACTTCACAGACGTCAAACGGTTCGAGCAACGGACCTGAAAAACTACAAATCAAACGCGAGTCGGGATCAATTCCTCTCTCTCAACCGCACTTCCATCTCTTATACAAACCCTAGCACTAAATTAAGACCTAATCAACTACTGAGTGACCTCAACTCCAAACTCAAACAATAGAGTTAGTTTAGTCCATCCAAATAATAGAAACTCCGGAATTAGCACTGGAATCAGGTGAGTGCAAAGTGATCTTCAATTATGTTTGACGCATAGTAAACAGAGAACAATGATGCTCATATTGAAGATACATATGCAGCAGAACTAATATGATACAAAATGAGAAGGAAGTTCAACAACAAAATCAACAACAAGTAACAACTTCCTCTCCACCATTCCTAGAACGATTAATCATACCACGTCCATTAGAACAACCTAATTTTGATCTTCTTGGAGAATTAAAAAATTTGGGTATAAAAATCCCTCTCATCCAAGCTATTCAAGACATTCCTATATATGCAAAAACCATTAAGGAATTATGCATAAAGAAGCCAAAGAGGAGAACAACCACCAATCCTACTGTCCAAATAATCGGTAGCTTATCTGACTTATTATCAGGAATGGAAACACCTGTAAAATAGGAAGACCCAGGAAATCCTATAGTTACAGTGCAAATCAATGGGCAATCATTTCCAAATGCCTTAGTTGATTTCAGAGCAGCAATCAATATTCTAACAACTACTACCTGTCAAAAACTTGGCATTACATCACTAGAACCAACAACAACCTTGTTGGAATTGGCTGACCGATCGATAGTCAAACCAGAGGGTACACTACAAGATGTAATGGTATCTGTATATTCCTGGGAATACCCTACTGACTTCCTGGTTATCAATCCAAAGAACCGGCTAGAAGGACACATGTTAATCTTAGGTATACCTTGGTTGGCAATTGGCGATGCTTATATTGGATGCCGACAAGGCAACATGACAATAACAAGGAGAAACTATGTGAAGAATTTAGCCCTATATCCCCCAGTCTAGCCAAGTCTATTAATAATCAAAACAATAAAACCACCTGCATCATATCTTATGGAAAATATGAGATCACCTCTAACTATAGAAAATGCTCTTGATTTTAAAGATCAAATAGAGGATGATATCATTAATAGTTTTATTAACAAACCACAAACCAGATCTCATCTACAATGTCACATGATCAAGGCAGCATTCGATAATAAAGAAGAAGAAGATCCTTTCAAATATATTCCTGATCAAGCAATACCTACTACTTCTGTGTACAATAGCAAGATTGTAGAAATTGAGCCGGGAAAAACTCTAAACATTAACGAAAATCTCACTGCTGAACAAGAAGAGAAATTGCTCCAATTATTACGAAAATACAAAGCAACCTTTGCATGGGATTACCCCGATATGAAAGGAATTGACCCTCAATTGTGTACACACCACATCTATATCTAAAAATATGCAAGACCCATTCGCCAACCCCAAAGAAGAGTAAACCCTCACCTCAAAGATATTGTGAAATCTGAATTACAAAAACTATTGGATGTTAATTTCATCTACCCAATATCTGATAGCAAGTGGGTCTCTCCATTAGTAGTGGTACCAAAAAAGAACGGAAAGTGGAGAATATGTGTAGATTATTGTGAACTTAATAAAGCAACATAGAAATACCACTTTCCCCTTCCTTTCATTGATTGGGTATTAGACACATTGGCAGGAAAGAAATTATTTTCTTTCCTCGATGGCTTCAGTGGGTACAATCAAATCCAGATTGCCCCTGAAGACAAGACAAAACACATTTTACCTGTCCATGGGGGGCATTTGCCTAGCAAGTCTTACCTTTTGGCCTATGCAATGCCCCTGCTACATTTCAAAGGCCAATTCTAAGCATCTTTGCAGACTTAATAAATGAAGGCCTCGAAGTATATATGGATGATTTCACACCTTATGGGGATGATTTTGAGCCTGCATTGGAAAACCTAGAAAAGGTATTGCAAAGATGTATTGACACTAGGATTTGTTTAAGCCACGAAAAGTGTCTTATGATGATGACCGAAGGAGTTATCTTAGGGCATTATATTTCAGCAGCTGGAATTCAAGTGGACCCAACTAAAATTCAAATAATCTTGTTAATTTCCACACCCACCACACAAACAGAGGTATGTAGTTTTCTTGGATTTTCTAGTTACTATAGAAGATTTATAGAACATTATTCTCAAATAGCTACACCTTTATATGCACTGCCTGGAAATGTTGATTTCATTTGGACAAATAAATGTGACAATGCCTTTAATGATCTGAAAAATCTTGTTTCAACAGCCACAGTGCTGAGGGGCCTGAATTGGAATTTTCCATTCCAAATTTCATCCGATGCCTCAGACACAGCAATTGGAGTAGTACTTGGGCAGGAGGAAGACAAGAAGCCATATGCAATTTATTATATTAGCAAAAATCTATCCCCTATTGAATTAAATTATACTGTGACTGAGAAATAATTTTTAGTTGTAGTTCATGCTATAAATAAGTTTAGACATTATATAACTGGGTATCCTGTAGTACTATACACTGATCACTTTGCCATTAAATTTTTAGCAAATAAACATGTTACAAAAAGAAGAGTGACGAGATGGTTGATTTTACCGCAGGAATTCAATATCAAAATCAAAGATTGACCTGGGAAAGAGAACCCTGTAGCTGACTTTCTGTCAAGAATGCCAAAGCCAACAGATACAAAAGCAGTTGAAGACCACTTTCCAGATGAACATCTCTTCGCTGTTACTATCATAACACCGTGGTATGTTGATATAGAAAATTATTTGGCAATAGGTAAATTACCTAAACATCTATCTGTTAATAAATGAAAGCAAATAATGCACCGTAGTACCCGATTCTCCTGGATTCGGGGCTACCTATTTCATACAGGTGCAGATATGCAAATAAGAATATGCGTTAGGGAGGATGAGGTATTTGACAGCTTGAAAGCATGCCATGATGGCCAATGTGGCGGACATTTTGCAGATCGTAGAACTGCCAATAAAGTTTTACGAACAGGCTCTTATTGGCCTACTATCTTTAAAGGTGCCAAAAAGTTCGTGCAGGCCTGTGATAGCTGCCAAAGGGCAGGTCGCCCTGGGCAGTATGATGAAATGCCTTTGAACCCTCAACTAGTGATTGAACCGTTCTAACGCTGGGCCCTTGACTTTGTTGGTACTATTAGCCCTCAATCAAACCAAAAAACATACATCCTAGTTGCAGCTAAGTATGTCACCAATTGGGTTGAAGCAGAGGCTCTTTAAAAAGCTACAGAGGACTCTGTAATACAATTTCTTTTTCAAATCTTTGTGCGCTATGACCTCCCAAGGGACATAATCACAGATGGAGGACCACAATTTGTAGGTAATAAATTAGTTGAAACAATAGAAAACTACCACATTCAGCACAAGATTACAACCCCATATCACCCATAGGCCAATGGCCAAGTAGAGAGCACGAACAAAGTAATAAAATCTATATTAACAAAAACCGTTGCCTCACACAGACGAGATTGGGCCTACAGATTGTCAGAAGCATTGTGGGCATATCGAACAATGTGGAGACCCACTACATGATATTCACCATATCAATTTTTATGTGGAAAAGAACCCATCTTTCCTATAGAATTTGAAATTCAAACATTAAGAACAGCTCAAAAGGTGGGTCTAAATATGAATGAAGCCCAGGCTAAAATACTGCAGCAAATTAATGAGTTAGATGAAATTAGGCTCTCTACTCTTCAGCACATAGCATTAATTTAGCAACAGAGAACCAAATGGCATGATGCCCATATCAAAGAAAATATCTTCCATGAAGGAGACTGGGCACTCCTATATGATTCTAGGTTTTAGGATTTCCCAGGGAAACTCCAGACATGATGGCTTGGACCCTACGAAATAAAAAAAAGTGCATGATAATGGCACTATTGCATTAGTTACCATTGATGGATCTGGACATTCCTTTAAGGTAAATGTTCATTGAGTACGATTGTATCATAAACCACTTACTCAGGAATTCTTTTACCAACAGTTACGGGAAGATTCTACCATGGAAATTCTCGCTGAAGGGGAGAACTCCTCCTCGGCACCAGTTTGTTAAATCATCCCTTTTTTTTTTAAACTTTACATAAAGAATTTTTCATTTTCTTGATTTTTGTTTTACGAAATTCGTTTTTTAAAATTTTTGTTTATATCATTTCTTTATTTCTTCATCGTTTGTTTCATCAAATTCGGTTTCTTTAAAAAAAAAAAGAGGAAAAAAAGAAAAAATTCTGTTTATTTTGTTTTCTTTGTTGTTCCTTTCTAAAGGAACAACAGTTCCGCAGAGTGCTTTTGCTGTTCCTTTCTAAAGGAACAACACTTCCACAGAGTATTTTTGTTGTTCCTTTTGAAAGGAACAGTAGTTTCGCAGATTGTTTTTGCTGTTCTTTTTAAAGGAACAACACCTTTTTGAGTGGATTGTTTTTTTGTTTTAAGCCAGAATTTTGAATTTTTTATCATTCTTCTAAAGGAAAATATATCATTTATATAAAATCATAAAAATTAAAGCTTACTGTAATCAAAAAATCAAAATAAATCGTCATTTTTAAGGAAATTGTCTAGTAATGATAAGAAAAAGGAAAAAGGGGCATGATCAATAACATAATTTTTCTACTTTATTACCATTGAATTAATCTGATCGATTATCTTTATCATGACTGGTTCTTTTCCATATGCTATAACTTTCTTTGATTTTTATTTATGGAATAGGAATAAGGGCATATTTTTTTCTATTGAGATGTTCAGACTTCTTCCACCATCTCTACTCTTAAGGAGTGTTGAGCCATCCTTTATGAATAACTGAGGAAAAGTGTTGTATGAAAAAGAAAAATATTTACATATTTTATTAATAATCTTATGATTTTGCAGATGGAGGATAGGGGGTCTCATCAAGAGCCAACCTACTGTGATCATAAGGAAGGAAGTGAAGTGGCATTCCCATCTGGCCACCAAACCAGGGATATGGTCTAATAGACAATTGAAAAAATCAAGAACTCTTTGGAACAGGAGGTATCATCACGAGCTAGCCTACCCACCTTTCACTTCTTCCCGATGAATGGCATTGTGGTTTATCTGGTCACCAAGCCAGCACAATGGCCTCCATCATGATATTCAACAAAAAGCACTTCCTCAGCATAAATAAAGGACAATGGTTCCATGGGTAAGAAAGCAACTCTGTCAAGGTTATGGACACATGTGGGAAACAGAGCTTTGTTGATGGTATTGGAGTCACATTTATACACATCAATAGTTATATTTAACCCTTTTCCCATATCTCTATTTAAATATCAAATCAAAATATGAATCCTTTACCTTTACTTCCAAACCTATTATACATGAAAATCATTACAAATCGATCATATTAGTCTCAAATGGTAAATAATGCAATTGTACTTATGTTTATCTTATGCTGTCCCTTCTCCTCATATTTGAATCATTACAAAACAATTTTCTATCCATTACCGATTCATCACACGCATTGATTTCAGTAATTGCTATAATTTTATTGAATGTATCATAATTACGCCTGCTTTTTACTGTTGTACTACTGCTGTGCCACACTTGCCTCTCTCAATTAATGGTCGAGGATGACCTATCATCCATTCGGGGGGTGCGGATGTCTGCATGTTGATCAAACCCCGAGATTTCTTTACCTGTATTTGAACCAAATCCCTGCATTTTAGGAAATAGCAAAATTTCAACAACATTATTCCAATTCACCATGCTGTGCTGTTCCATTGCGATTACTGTGTGTTGAGAAAAACTAACCGAGCGCATAGACGATGGGAGGACGACCAATTCACAGTGAACCACAGGTGCTGATCGTTTCTGATGTTGCATGAGAAATTTTAGAAAGACTGGGGTGGATTACATATTTCATGAGGATGCAACAACCCCATGAAGCAGTGGCCACCGAATTTTTACTAAACTTGCAGGAAGGATCCTCCATGGTCAGAGGAAGACAGATAGTTGTATCTGACGAAATAATTTCAGAGGTGTCTGGCATCCCAGCACAAGGGACTATTTAGACTCAGAAAAATATTAGGATTCGAGAAGCCATGAAGATTTTTCGAGATGACAGACAGACGTTAGTTATCAAAGGAAACGGAGTTCAACCAGCATCATTAGGAGAACCATGGACAGAGTTGGCCAAGATTTTGCAAGCTTATATAACGTGCAACGGAAGAAAATATGTGGCAAGACCTCACCACCTTAAGCTACTGGCTGTATTAAAATAGAAATGCACCATTAATTTTCCTGCATTTTTAAATTCTTTGTTGCATGATATTTCTCGTGGTATAAGAAAAGCTCAACATACAGATATGGTGGTCAACCACCATTGTCTAACTCGATTAATAGTGAGTCATAGCCTCGCCCAGCAACAGACCAGCTGGGAAGAGTTGATATTTTCCATTGACAGAGTGTTAGATTTACCCACTCCAAAACGGAAGAGGATGGTCGGCTCAATAGCTGAGCCATATACTCACAGACATTCCCTCCGATCAAAATGAAGTAGGAGGATGGTGGAAGGATTTCCAGGCAGCAGCAGCCAGCCCCTATAACTGCACAACTCAGAGGATGAATAGCCTCCACAATTGGAGGGAGCAAGCCCTGCATTGATGAAGAACAGGAATTGGAAGGATAAATTCGCTACTCGGATGAAGAAGAAATAAGTCGCCACACCGGTAGTGAAAAACAATCCAGTGCAGAGGAGGGAAATAATGAGGAAGAAGAAACTGAAGGAGAAATTTGGTATTCGGATGAGGAGGAAGGAAGTTATCATAATTGTGAGGAGGATGAAGACAATCATAGCAGTGATAAGGAAGGAACAGAGCCTCCCAAAAATGCTATCATAAGCCCTTTACTGGAAGACAAATTGGCCCAGATTTTGGCCAATATGAGTGATTATGCATAGCCTCATAGCCCTTTGGACCTTAATATTTATATTAATCAACTACTAGAGTGCTCTGCTAACGATAAAGAAACAGCTGGAGTAATTCTGAATGAAACTGCAAACCCTAGTGAAGCTAGGGTTGCTTCTCCTGAGAGGCGTGAACAGGAGAAAGAGAACACCGAAGCAATACCTCAACTTGGGAGCCCCCAGGAGATTGCAGAGTCAACTGAGAATATGATCCCCGAAGAATTTAGCCAAGGGCATATGAATGTGGAAGAAGAACCCCAAGAAGAAGATCAAGAATAGAATTTAACTGAAGGCACGACTGATATAGACCAAAACCCTGTTGAGAAAACGGGTTCAGATAAAGAAGCGGCTATTCCATTAAGAAAGAGAAGGAAAACAACTGAGGTTGAGAAGCTTCGCAGGGAATGAATAAAGCTTCATAAAATAGTAGAACATCTCAGGAAAACCATTATGGTTTTGAGAATGAAACAGATGCCTAAGCAAGCCCCTAAGAGAAGAAGCATTGCTATCAAAATAATTTCGAAAAAGAGAAAGGTGACCACTAATAGGAACCCCCAGGTTACAAAAGAAACCATACTTGAGCCTAATTATGAAGATGCGGAGCAGCAAACGGCTGTTCCAACATGAGCTGTTCTAGAGGAACCTGTTTCAAGTAAAAAAAATGCAATCTAGTAGTCAGCACACTTTTAGTGATCTGACACTAGCCAGACTCCAAGAAGAGTTGGCACAGGCCCGAATAGAAAGGCATAAATTGGAGGAAGACACTGTCCCAAGAAAGAGATATCAGGAATTGCAGCAACAAGTGAGAATTATTCATGAAGCAGAAGCTGAAGCTCATGAAAAATGTCAAAAAGCAGAGAAAAATGCTGATAAGGTAATGAACCAATTAAAACTAGCCTACAACAAAATGGACACTCTCTGCTCCTTGTATACTGATGTCTTAGCCTATAGATGCCCCACCAAAAACTATTCTTTGTTTTTACTAGAAATATATTTACAACTAAATATCAAGGAAGTTAGGGTAGGGAAATCCATAGAGCTAAAAACTATAGACGACTTTGTATCATGCTGCAAACTTTATGGGATCAAAGTACAACGCCTTTTGTCTGAATTTTACCTACATAATCTAATACTTGAAAATGACTGTGAATCAAACCCTAGCGCTTTTGTTGGAGATGTTCAATTTCAGGCATTCATTTCCTTTGCTATAAATCAATTAAAATGGCTTAAAGCCTATAATTCTTTCCAAAGGAAGGAAAACAAATTAGATTTGTGGGTTAGGAGTGAACCTCAGAACCCATCCCAATTTTGGGCTGGACAGAAAAGTTTGATGACAAAGGAAGGCGTTATCCAAGCATTGGGGCCTGTCCACAAATCAATTATTTTGAATGGGATAGATTATTTCTTATCCATTAGAAACCAATCTTATATAGCAGCTAAGGTCCGGTGGAGAACCTCCAATCAGAATGTGCAAAATAGGGAACCATTTAATTATAGAAAATTTGGGCTAGCTGCAGAACGCTTGATTTCCTATAGTAATCTGATTTTAAAAGAAGGACCATTCTGGTTAGGATGTAGGTTCCGTAGCCCTATTGCATGGTACCCTGCTTCGAACTACAAAGCTATTTATGAACTTCCTGAAGGACAGACAGAACATGTTTTTGAGGAATTAGCTGCACTACGTGGTTTTAGGCCTATCGATGACAAACCTTATCCAATTTATTCTTTAACTGCTCTCCATGTGAACTATAGTTTTCATGAGGACATGAAAAATATTAAGCAGGGGGGTATGTTGGGCAGTGAAAAAGGTATGAAATTACTATGTATTTTCTCATTCTTTTACCATATACATACTCCTTTTTGCCTTGGAAAGGTAATTTATTGTAAGAATTATAATAGAATTGGAAACTTTTATGTTTAGTACAAAAATATGGATAAAGGTTACTTTTTTTTTACAAAATAGGAATTCGACGAGGTGAATAGCTGTACCAAAGGCGGGGTGAGATTCATGTAACTTCTGCTCCATCAATGTTGAACCATATCCAACCAAAGGCAAGGAGATCCGAACGAATTGCCAAGAAAAGGCAGGGGATAGCTCGGCCTCGGTCAGAGTAAATAGGATGATAACTCAAAAAAGAGGAGTGAATCCCTGAGGATCCTTCGATCTTGAGGGATCGGTGTTCAAACTCATCTTATTCCTTGAATTTTCCATCGATATTTGATATAAAAATCAATGTGCTTTAGTGACAGTTAGTGAGTGAGTTGGTCAAAAGGCTTTACATTTAAACATTTCCTCTGTAATATAATGTTTTATTGAATCTCGGCTTTGAGAAAACCTCCTTTGTAATGCTTTATGTTGGTTTAATATAAGACACATGGTTCGTTTCATCTTCTAAGTTATGAATTAGCCCAACAATATTTCACTGGCGCTAAGGGCCCGGCTCTGGTGGAATCACTTCACTGTTTGTATTTTTAATCCTTTCTTACTGTTGTGTGAAGTGTGTTTAATTTTTATTTCAATTACGGAATTGATTTATCATTGTTAGATCAAATACAAAGTCATTTCTATTTCATCCTTTACAAGAAGCACATTTGTTGTTCGGTTATCTTGTTATCATTATAAAGCTTTCTTGTTCTGTATCTGATTTGAGTTGTTGTTCCATTAATTTATGATTTTTTATAATTGATTGTTGTGTGGTAAGTGGGTGTCGATACGATTGAAGCGTGGAAATCTAGTTTCTTGATTGCATTAGAGTTGTAATTACTGTTCATTTCACATTGTTGTTCCATTTCTGTTCATTGTTTATTCATAGCCTTCAATTAGCAAATAGATGAGTTATAGTTACATGCTGCTATTCCTTTCCGGATTTTGTTCCTTTTAGTTATTTTCATTAGCGAGCATATTGAGTTTGCTTTTATTTCGATTACTTTAAAGATCACCAACTGTAGAGGACACTGGTTATTGCTTCCAAGTCCCCAGATTGGTTATCTTGCATCGATTTCTAAGGGAAGGAGTTATTGCTACTGTATCCCTGATCGATGTTTTGTAAAGATTGATGTAGTTTAATTTTCAGAGAATTTCCATTCATGTCACTGTAATTAGATTTCTTTACAAGCATTTGTTACTTTTGCATTTAACATTCTGTACTACATTTTCATAGCATTGCTCTTAGATAATTGCAGCCTCAAGCAGAGCACACTCTTGAAAATTGATGATTAATGTAGGCTAATTAGGTGTTCAAAAGATAACTTTTTACGATCCAACACCACCTAAACTTGTTTGCTTCATGTATGGATTAGTATGCTAGTTTACAAGTATGATTCATGGTATGCCCTGCTTACTTGAAGCTGTTCACATTTTGTCTTGAAACCTCTCTTTGGAATATTGTTTGATAGGTTAAGTCAAAGAGGTGTCATTCGATCTTAACCTTTTTCCATGTCTACCTAATTATTTCAGAGTTATTTATAGCTTCATTTATGATGTTTAGGAGTCCCCTCTTCATAGATTGAGTTATTATGCTATCTTATATGTTTTCCCAAATTCTGAAGGTGAATTTACTAAAGTTAGAAGCTCTTATTCTCTCTATGTTTCACTGGAATGTTTATCTTGGATATTTATCAGTTTAAGTATTGTTCATTGAGCTTAATGGTTTTCCCTACCTCATGAGTTATAGCTTTTAACTATCTATATTTAAGACCTCTTAGTTTCTCCCAAATTTGATGTTCACTCCACCTCATACATTACCCTAAGGATCCATTTACCTTGCTGGATTGGCCCTGCAACACACTCTGATTCATCATTGAGACACTCATGAATTTTATGGACTCCATAGCCCAATGGTTTTGACAACCTCTCACTCCATCTATCCTACTTGACCATCTTACCCAACCAAAACAAACAAACAAACCCCACACTTCACAACTAGCCTAAAATCAACCATCTAGAGTGAACGATTTCACATCCTTCGCATACAATAGAGAGAGCCCTCTCTGAGTCCAGGAAGGCTAGGTCCTAATATTCCAAAGACTGGTTTCATGTTACCCTATCATTTGGTTTATCCAATCTGCCAAATCATGGGACCCTAACAATTTCAATAGCGCGATCAATAATCAATTTTAGATTTACAATATGAGTGGTTTTGCCCCACTCTCTCTCCTCCACGCATCCATTTTAAATTAGATCACATCCATTTGAGAATAACCATTTACTGCCCTCCGACGATGTGATAACCACTTAGTGGTAATTAACCTCCCTATGCCAAAACCGCTTCCAATTTGAAATGACAAGTGATTAATGCATACACTGTTTAATCCAAAATCTTTATAACAACCAATTTCAAGCATTTCACACATTTTTGTTTCTTTTTCTGCTCGTTAAACATTCCCAACTGAAGAAAAGATTCTGTCGCCCTATTTTCATGTAAAAAACAACCAAATTCAGTCAGAATTCAGTGCTGCAACCGCTCAGAGCCTCCAGTTTACATCCAAAAGAATTCAACCAACTTTTGAAAGCCTCCAACTTCCAAAAAACCCTTCTTTCGAGTCAAATACCTAAATTTACAGGTATTTTTCAAGAAAAATAACCTTTCGTCATTTGAAAATAAGTATACCCATGAAGTTAAGCCTTTTAAAAATCTTGTTAGCCTTAGAAACACCGTTATTTCTTCATATATACATCTCTGCTGCAAAACCCTAATAAATTCACAGTTACTAAAGACTGTATTATTGTTTTTCTAAAAAAATTGAAGAAATTGAACCATTTACAGAACTTTAGAAACCCTCTAACTGATTCAAAATATTTTACAAATGCTTAGAATCCCTTTGTTCATGAATTAGACTATTTTAGGGCTGTTTTATTAAAGAAAATCTGCAGTAAACCCTTGTTAAGCCTTTCCCCAGTCTGTAAAAGGTTTAAAGATTGATTTTGGAGCATAATTAACAATTTGAGGCAGAGAAACCTTAATTTTACCTGTTAAAATCCAAAAGAAACTTCTATCATACCAAAAGACCTTTTGTAAACAGTAAAATCTTACAGAAGTGTAATAAAAACCTAAAAAACAGATTTTTTAAAGATCCAGAGGGTTAAATTGTCAAAAACAAAACCATAAATGGCCTCTAAAAGCACCATTGTCATCAATCCACTACAACCTCCTATTGTAGATGTTGAGCATACCCCTTTAGATGATGTAGACTATAAAATCACTGATCGAGTAACTGAATTCAATCTTCTTGAGCTTCATTGCTGGAGCCAAGAAAATTCTTTGGATGAGGTAGATGAAGTGCATATTTGGGAGTCTAATTTGCCCAAATATGTAGTTCCCCATACCCATCAGTGCCCTGAGGTCAGCATATTGTGTCAAGCTCACTATTCCATAGATCAAAGAGAAATTGTTAATGTTGATAAAGAAGTATTATTTACTATCACTGCCGAGTCCATGAACCAAATGCTTCATGTACAGACTCAATCGAATGCAATCCCTTTGTCTATAGAATATCTTACAAAGTTTTATCTGGAGTTAGAATTTCCTAAAAGATTTCAGATCTTTCAAACATTCATGCCATCATATGTTGAAATCCCCAAGCTAAATCCTCCATATTCATCCTCCAAATTCCCAGAAGGATCAAAGAATTTTATCTGAATGTTGTCTTTTATCCTTGGTTACTTCACAGATGAATCTATACTTGGTTTTTTGTCTATCTTTGTGCCTGGTCAGCCTCCTGCAGTCATTTATAACTTTGCTATGCATATAGTAGATAGTATTCATGATTAGCTTGTGAAACTTCCTACTGAAGGTGTTTTCAGATATACTTAATTCCTATTCCATATGTTTCTCTATTTCCAATTAGATAAATTCCCAATAGCCCTTCAAAAGTTGGATATAGAAGGAAATCCACTATCAGTTATTTTCTGGACTTCATTAATCAGAAAAGAGTCAACTCAATTCACATATGCAGATTTCACAGACCGTTTCATTCACCCATTGTTAAATATGCTTACAAATAGTGTGCAGCCTAGGATAATTGATGAGATTAAGAAGGTTTTACAGCTATCAGAGCAGAGTAGAACAAGTGACTGGTATCTTTGTCAAAACCACACTGATGTTAGAGTTTATGGGTCAAATCTCCTTCCCTATAAATTACCAAAGTATCTACCAATAAGATTGTTTGCCCTAGAATATATAACACAAATTCTAAACTAAGATTCTATAAAAATTTTGGCTGCTAAAAAGAAAAATCAGTTCAGATTGAAAAATTAAGTGGGTCCTTTCATATGCAACAACCGGGAAGCAGGTGCAGAGGAAACAAAACAATTGCTAGAGTATAATTTTGATGAAATTTTCCTGTGGAACTATGATCCTTATGTAATAATCAGTAATATGAGGGTGAAATGTAAATTAACCCCTTATATCCATGACAAGAAGCCTGAAATTGAATTTTTTTCAGAGAAAACTAAATGGTTGGAAAATATATAGATGGAATTTGTTAAGCAAGGTGATACTAGTCACACTTTGCAGACTCCTATTCAGGAGGACAAAAAAATAAAGAGAAATAGAGAAGAAAGCTCATATACTGCTGAAACAACCACAGGAACCAGATTTAAGCTTAGGTACAATAAGAAACCAAAGATTAATCCAACAGACAAATAAAAGGAAACAATGGAAATTTTAGATGAAGAGAATCCAGAGGAAGATACTGTGACTCACACAATAATTGAAAATGAGCAACAACCCGCTACATCTAACACAAATATGATTAAAAAAAAAGAGAGTATGGAAGCATCTTCATCATAGTAGGCATAAGATAAAGACATGGATATCAAAGAAAAGTATAAACAGATCAAGGCCAAAAATGAGGACATAAAAAATGAAATCTATTCACAATACTTGAAGCAAACTCCAGGAATTCAAAATAGGGCTGCTTTCAGCCTTTGATTATACAAATAAAAAATTTCTAATGACAGTGTTATAGACAACAGTGCCTAAACCTACAACAACATCATATTACAAGAGAGCTGATATTGAAATTCCAATAGAGGGCATTCATCCCTTGGACTAGATTAAGTTCCATAAGAAAAGCTTAGAAATGATTTATTCTACCATGACCACAAAAGAAATGAGTGTTCAAAAGCTCCAGAACACTTTAGAAAATTTAAAATATCAACTTAAGGTTGAAAAAGCTTCTTCTTATGCTAAAGACACCAGAATCAAGTCTTTAGAGGAATTGGTGATTGAAGTAGGGTATGACCCTTCTAATGTGAAAGTTGCAGAAGAATTGGTGAAGAAGAAAAATGTTGATATTGCAGCACTCAGAAAGAAACTAAAATTACCCCCAACAGAGCATCCACAGGCTAAATAAATTGTATAGGAAGCAAACCAAAAGGATGAGATAATGAGTCGCATATTACAGATGAAAGCACAAATCAAGGAGATGGAAATTGAGATGGATAAGCTAGTCCAAGAAAAAGAAGCTACAAAGACACAAAATGTCCCTCCCACTGTTATTCCAATGATGACAATAGCAGTGCCTTCAACTCTAGAAGAAGAGTTAGCTCCTAAGATCCCATTGGCCACAACAGTGCCAGTCACTTCTTCCACTACTTCTGCCACTGAATCTTCCACTTCAGTATTTGAACGGTCAGATGAGCCCAACAAACTCAATAAAGCCATGGAAGACATGTCAATATAGAATAATGAAATAAACAGATTGAAAGAGCAAATCAAGAACCTTGAAGATGCTAAGAAATTAGCACAGATAAATGCTAAAACAGAGGAACAAAAGGCTAAGAGGTTAAGTGAAGAGTTAAAAAAGGTAGAAATAGAGTTGACCTTAAAAGAGCCCATGGCATACATCAAAAATCAACTATGGTCCAAAATCATTGAGTCAATTAATGATACTTGGCCATACATTCAAGTGATTTATGAGCAAAAAGACTTTCTTAAGGAAGCTAAAGAAGAAATATTGAAAACCAAAGAAGAGATAGTACCAAGCCTGAAGAAGCCTTGGAAATAATTAAGTTTCTCAATACTAAAAACAAGCAAGAATTGGATGAAATAGGAATAGCTAACAGGACAAAAACAATTTTTGAGGTAAGAAAAGCACTCGCAAAGAAAAACATGATGAAACAGTTGGAAGAAAAGTGTCAAAATATGGACATGGCCATCACTAGATTCATGGTCAAAAAGGTCTTCCAAAAATTCTTGTTATCAATGATAAACTGATGAAATAAGAATATTACAATAAAAATATAAGGGACTTTGCCGAAGAACGGGTGAGTGAGTTAGATTGGCAAGGAGTTCCAACGGGTAAAGTGTTACATAAAAGCATTGAAAACTTGTTTTATTTGCAACATGAGATAAAAAACCTCTTTGTGGTAAAGCCAAATTTTGTAAGGTACCCTAAAGAAAATGAGAATTTTAGAAAACTCACAAAGAAAAAATTACCAGAGGCAAAGTTTTGGTAGAAGCTCACACATTTTCTATAAAAGACAGTTTGCAGTGAAAAAGGATGAAAACACAGTGCTGGTTTTTACACAGTAAAAACAGATGTTAGCAGTAAATCAATCAAAATTAGCAGGTTAAATTCTATCAGGATAAAGAGTATCAGTTTTTAAAGGGTATCAGGTGAAAGATAAAGTTTTAAAACATATTTAAGATCACTTTCTAATGCAAGGGACACCTCTACTTGCCAATTGCACCCAAATCCAAACAACATTACTACTTAATTTGAATAAATAGGACAACTTGCAATTTGTTAAGCAGTTGTCATAAATTTTTGTAATAAGATATTTTATTTTACAAAAAGAATTCCTAGGAATATTCTAGGATTTTGTATTAATTTTTGTATAAATACTTCATCATTTGAAGTATTAGTGTGGATTAATTGCTGAATATTTCTATAGCTGAAACATTCTGAACCTAAGGGTTTTTGTAATCAAGCTCAAGTCAGAAGACTGGATTTCAAGGAATAAAGCATCATATTACTGGATTCATGTGTTGGGCCACTAAAGTGAAGTAATTTCTACTGTTATCTGTCAATTTTCTTATGTTTTTCATCCATTCATAAATGTGTTATAAATTTTAATGTGAAATCAAGAATTGTTATATAAGAATTTGTTAAAAGCACTCTATCATTGACTGGTTTTCATTTAAATGTTTTCTGCTCATATCTAGACTAGGGAACCCTTAATTTCTCCATAATTTCAATTGAATCCTTCCTATTCACTCCTTATCCAGATTAAAGAATTCTTAATTGCTCTTTATCTCGATTAAAAGCCACTTCACCAATCATCCTTTGAAGATCTTTAGTGACTCTGCTATCTTGCCCTATGAAAATTTGACTTTAGACCTTGATCCTAATCTTTCTACTTGACACATTGACTCCATCTGCCCAATGGATTATAGATTCAAAACTATCCATCTCATTTAGTGATTTTCCCACCAAAACAAATAAAATCCCCAAAACCAATTTTCCCTACATAAATAGCCTAAAATCAAACATAAAAACAAAGTTAAATCTTATAGAGAGAGCCCTCTCTGAGCCTTAGGAAGGCTAGATCCTAAAGCTTAAAAGTATTTTTGTGGTTACCTCTAATATTCTTCAAACTATAAATCAAAAATCTCACAACTTTGGGAATTATTAGAGTGTTAACAAGTGTCATCCACTATCTTTCATGTTTTGAAATTTCCACATGAGGGAAAGATTGTTACTATTGATTAGTTGTCGTTCTTCACTTCTTCTTCCAAAAACAATGTTCTATATGTGGATCAAATTCCTACTCCCTACAAGACCATATGGTTGGGTCTCTTCAAATATCCTGCCCTCATGGGTATTTTTCGTCTTCCTCCACCTAACACTGTTCAGATCAATATGATCTCTCGGTTTGACGACTCATGGATCATCCCTTCGCCTGAAAAGATAGATTCCTTTGGAAATTTGATGCCATTAAGTCTGATCGAGGTTGAATATTGTGAAATTATTTCGGCTTCAGAGTATCCGCCTCCTGATCATGCTCCTTTGGGCATGTCTCTTGACACTTATTCTCGATCCCCTTGGCTCGGAGATTCAGATTCACCCGATCCCTTGAAAGAGATCTTTCCCTACGATGAAGCCATCATGGAAACTATGTATCTCAAGGATCCTCCATGGGATGATATTCATAATCATTCCTCATTCATGCTTGGCCTCGAGGCCATGTCTACGTGTCTTAATAGGCTTACATCTGAGGTTCCTTCTCCTCCACTCCAAACGCCTATTATGACACATGAATTTTTTATGGAGGGTAACTTGAGTAATATCACTCAAATGATGTCTATCGACATTTTCGTGAAACTGGGAATTGTCGAGAACATCCATATCGAGATCACCTATTCTTCAGATGAAGTTTAGGTTTACACTAGCCTTTTCTGCAAGTTCCACGACGTCTTTACATGGTCTTAAGAAGAGATTACTGACATCGATCCTAGTATAGTGGTGCATGAGATTCCTACCTATCCTGGTGCGAAGCATGTTCACCAGCATATTCGTCCTGTGCACCCTAGAAAGGTTGCCTCCAATAAGGTTGAAATTGAAAAACTTCTCAAAGCTAGTTTTATCTATCTGATTCCCTTGATAGAATGGGTGTCCAACATTGTCCCTGTAGATAATAAATAGGGTACCATTCGGGTTTGTGTTGATTATAGTGACATAAACCAGGCCTGTCTTAAGGATAATTATCCTAATCCCTTTATTGATCAAATCATTGATGATTATGTGGGGAGTGAGATCATTTTCCTCATGGACGGATTTTCTGGCTAGAAACAGATTAACATTCTCTTGACTGATCAACATAAGGTTGCCTTTATTTGTCCTTGGGATACTTTCGCATATAAGAAGCTCCCATTCGGCTTGAAGAATGCTGGGGCTACATTTCAGCGAGCAATGTCATATGCCTTTCACGATATTAAGCACATTGTTTAGCCTTATTTGGATGATCTTCCGGCTCATTCAACTAAACGTAAGAACCACCCTCACCATCTTTGTCAGATTTTTCTTCGTTGTCGACGCTATAACATTTGGCTGAATCCACATAAGTGCGTCTTCTACATCAATTCCAGTAGAATATTAGGGTTTATCATTTCCAAAGACCGGGTTCACCTCGATCCTCTCAAAGTTGAGGCTATCATTAATCTCCCCTCTCCATCCTCATTTCTCAGCTTCAGAGTTTGCAGGGGAAGGAAAATTTTTTATGTCGTTTTATACCTAACTATGCCAAAGTGGCTAAAGGATTCACGCGATTGCTAAAGCAGGGAATCTCGTTCCTTTGGGATGAGATCGCCCAAAATTATTTCGATGCGCTAAGACGTTGCTTGTCAATGCTCCTCTGTTGCATCCTCTGAACTATCATCACGATTTTTCCCTCTATTTAGCCACTGCTTTCAACACAATTGCCATGGTTTTGGTGTAAGTTGATGATGATGGTGATGAGCATGCTATTTAATATCTCTCTTGTAACCTTCTCGATGCTGAAATGCACTATGCACATGTTGAAAACTTAGTGTTGGCTGCCGTTCAAGCTTTTCAATGTTTTTTTCATTACATTCTATTGCATACGATGACTATGATTTCTAACTGCAACCCTATGACCTATATATTGTCTTGACAATTTCTAGGGGGAAAGTACTCGAAGTGGATTGTCATCCTCCAAGTGTTTGATTTGGAATTTACTACTTCCAAGTTGAATAAATCATTAGTCTTTGCCGATCTAATCTGCTCCCTCCCCTCTAACTCTACTCCATCTAGTTCTGAGGAATGAATTCTAGAAGATTCACTTTTTCTGATTAGCACCCTCGATCCTTGGTACTATGATATCATCGTATATCTTCAGACTTCTACTTTTAGATCTAAGTTGACAAAGCATGCTCTCTGATGCATCCGTCACCAATCACAACCTTATCGTATAGTCGGGGAAACACTCTACCGCATCAGAGTTGATTCCATTCTCCGTCGGTGTTTGACTCTCAAGGAGGCTGAGAAAGTCTTGAATGACTATCACAGTGGCGCCTATAGCGGTCACATGTTTGGTTATGATACTGCGTAGAAAATTCTTTGTGTTGGATATTTTTGGCTCACCATCTTCAAGGACTGTATTTTTGCTGTTCATAAATGTCATGTCTACCAAATTTATCAGCGTAAGATGCGCGTGCCACCTTCACATCTCCACCCTGTCATTACCATTGGTCCCTTTGCGAAGTGGGGCATCGATTTTATGGCATGTAACCATCACTTGGCTGGGGGGCATGCTTATATTATCATAGCCATTGACGACTTCAACAAATGAGCCAAAGAAATTCCTACACTTATGGCTGATGGTAAGACAACAGCTCAGTTCATATTCAATCACATCATTTCTAGGTTTGGTGTCCCTCAAGCCATCGTTATCAATCATGGTTCCCATTTTCGGCATTATTTGGTGGCAGAGTTGACTTCCAAGTTGGGTCTGCGTCACGACAGTTCAACTCCGTACTATCCTCATGCAAATGGTTAGGTCGAAGCTGTGAATAAAGTTCTTGTCACCATGCTTCAACATACAATTCCGATGGACAAATAAAATAGGCATCTCATGTTATTTTCGACTCTTTGGGAATATCGAACCTCAGTTAAGGATGCGACCATATTCACTCCATTTCAGCTTGTTTACGGTCTGGAAGCTACCCTTCCAATTGAGTGTTAAATACCTTCGCTCAAATTGGTTGTTGAATTTCTACCAAACACTTCACTAGAATAAGAGTGTCTTCTCTACTTAGAAAGGCTAGATGAAACCTGCCACTTTGCTGATTTGGTCATTGAAGCACAAAATAAATGGGTCAAAGCTCATTTTGATTAGTCGGATTCCCCTCGCTCCTTTGTATAAGGAGACCTCGTCCTCCTGTATGACCAAGCTCATGATAAGCTGGGGTTAGGAAAATTTCAACCCATATGGCATGGGCCCTACATTGTGAAGTGTGTTTTACAGAATGGGGCCTATGAGCTCATTTATTACGAAGGTCATCCTCTAGATCAACCCAGAAATGGGTTGTATCTTAAAAAATATTATGCATGAGTCCTTCATGCATGTTTTGTGGACATAGGTGTTCTTTTTATTTCTGTACATTTTTGGCTTGGTGTGATTTACGAGTGTTTTCCTGGTTATTGGGTCGTTTCTTATTGTGCAGATGTTTATTACCCCTTATGTCAGTTTCGCGAATGGTGCTTCCCGCAATACCCAGAACTTGTCCTCAGTAGCCTAGGTGATTTATGATCCTGTTGGTGAGTTGAAAGATCTTCAAGGTATCTTTCTAGGACGAACTACAAATAATGTCGCTAAGTATAGTGTTGTCATTGAACTATTAACCAAGGCCATTTCCCTTGACATTCGTGCATTGGTTGTAAATCTAGACTCACAACTTACCGTTATTCAACTTAATGGACATTATTCAGTTAGAAACCCTCACATTTTAAGGTTGCATTTATGTGTTCGTTTGCTGGAAATAAATTTTGATTACATTAAATATCAACATATTCCTAGGAAAATGAATGCATTAACTGATATAGTGGATAACGTTGTACTAGATAGACATTTGCATAATTTTTAAAATCATCATCACATGAAAGAGATCCATATAGGAATATATATATATATATATATATATAGATTGAATGTTTTCATCAGTGTGCATCATAAGTTCAAAAAATATGTGTGTTTCTGTTACATCCTGAGACGTCATGTCTCTCAAAAATATGCAGAAATAAAACCTAGGTGTCTACTCGGTGTGACGCTCATGATAGCATGTCACTGCCCGTACAAGTTGCCTCAGCAAGCAGTGAACTTGGTTTGACACCCCTACAGTGTGTCTTGGGTATGCACAAGGAATATCATTGAATCACGCATATTATGGGATCCCACGGAAGATTCCCTCCAGGTTGCGCACGATTTCCTCTTCTTTGCTTCCCTCACCATGAGGGGAAATATAAAATTCGCGAGGGACTCACCTTGCTACCGGAGATATACCTGTAGGTTTTTCTGGGCAAACATCTGCAATTACACATGGATTTAATGTCAGGACATGCATAGCAAAAAAAAAGCATAATACTCATGAAAATAAAAAATGAGTCTTACTAAGTGCTTCATCCCAATCCTCTCCTTCTGTGAGTGGGAGATCTATATCGCCAATGAAATCTGTGCCATAGTAGGGCCAGTCCTCCATGACAATCAGCTGTTGGTAGAGCCAACCGAAGAACTCCTGTCTCCAGAACATCTGTTGACCACCCCCTGACCTTGGAATCAAAGCTGCCCAATGGGCCATCAGTGGTTCCTGTGCTGGTGGTGTTGGAAATATGACCTCCTGTCGCTGAAAGATTGGTAGTCATTCTAGGATGAAAATATCAGAATGGACCCATAACTGAACTGCTTCAGCTTTGTTTTCTTACACTTCATCAATTGATGTTTCATGTTGATTGTCACTGCCTCTACCCAATTATATAGGGTCAGTGTCAGATAGTCTACAGCAAGAAGTAGTTGTTTCTTTGTAGCTTTGTGCAGTGCTTTCTATCCTTCATCTCGTGTGATGGTATGCAACACTACTTTTAGTGCCAAGTCCGAAATAGTCTGAATATCAGCTTTTCTACTTCTCGATCCTTTCCTTTCTCCTAGAAACACCCTGTCGATCACCATACTCATGTTCTCCATGGTGGGCCAGGTGCCAGTCAGGATTGGTACTGCTTCCCTCCGTGACAACCCTGTTATGAAATAAATGTTCGAAACATCAATCTCAAGCTCTTGATCACGAAGAATGATTTTTTCTTGATTCTCATCCTAGATAATGATTAAGTATGGTAGCAAATATGGTTGAGATTTAAGGCACGATGTCATGAAGAATTTTTTGAGTCCACGATCTCTAAGAGTTTCCATGCATCTTTCGTTTTCCATGGAAATTTCGTCTTCTTCACTGTGTTCTCGTTCCTTCCACTCGATCACCATTTTTCCACTTTATACCTACAAAAGCATTCATATGACTATTATTAGTTGAATCCAAAGATTTTATTTGATTAAACTGGGCCTAATTGCTTGCATGTTTAAGCTAAAATGTGTGCTATGATTGGCGCGACTGTTCTAGAAATAGTCGCGCCAATGGGTGCCCTAGTTCAGAAATTTGGTCGGTTGGCGCGAGTCCGCGTCTCATACTCGTGCCATCTATCACGCCCTAAAGTTTGCCAAATTCCCCCATAAACACATAAAATTGGGTTGCAGGTAATAAAAAAGGAATCAAAATGCAGGGAAGGCTTTGGCTCTTACCTAGAACTGACGAATCCAAGATTGATCTGCCAGATTGCTCGATATCGCCGCCGCAAAATCACAGTCTAAAAAGGGTAACTATTGCTCCACAAGAGGTAAAAAGTGAAAAGTAATTATTTTTTACCATATTTGGCATTTTATAACTTTTTGAAACCCTAATAAGGTATTAAGATATGTTTTTTAATTATTACATTATGTTATTTCGAGAAATGGGTTTTACATTTGTCTCTTGTGCAACGACAAGTTTTTACAACAACGGTGATGAAGTAATGAGTTGCATTTTATAATTTTTCAGACTTAGTAAAAAAATGAAAAAGTCACTGATGGAGTTATCTTTCAGCTCTTTTCTGACTCTCTAAAACTGAAAATATTGCTGAGACTCTTATCATTTTGAACTCATCAAAATGGTTGCGAAACGATATCTACCCAGTATATGTTTACCCCTTTTTCGAGCCGGGATAGATTATTTATGAAAAAGGAATACCTTAGCCTATCAAAACTAAGAGGTTTTCTCAGACATCATTTTCTACCTTTTCGGATTTGTGAGACTATCTATGAAAAGGGACTCACTGGAGTTTTCTTTTCAACTTCTTTTTAAACTCTCTAAACATGAAAAGTTGTTGTGTTCTTCCTTTGTCAGACTCGTTAAATCTTGATGACATCAGAAATTGTCACCATGACGTTACCCGAGTTCCTCCTTCCTAGGGCTCGTAAAATGTACTAGGATGGATTTTCCTGAAGGAATAACTTACAGTACAAGAATATGTTATCCCCTTCTAGCTTGTTTTTAAAAAATAATTGGGGTACTCCCTAGAAATGGTGGGGGAAACTGGGACCAGTTTTTAGTCGTGTCGGTAGTATGTCACTCTTGAACATGAGACTCATCTGCATTTGTGTCAGGTTGGGGACATCTCATTTCGTCATTTGTTTTCCTCCATGGGTTTGGGTAATATATTTTGACCTCTCATCTGCTCTTTTCCACATCATCATGAGCTCAGATTCCTTGATGTCAAACACTGCCAAATCCAGAGTTGTGTCGCTGATATGTTCAAGAGAAGTTTTCCTTTATAGTTTTCAACCTCCCTCTTATCCTGTGTTTGGTCCTAATTAATTATCATCATGTTCCTCTACCTCATTTCGATGATGTGGGAAACATTATGGCCCTCCTTTGACCGATTCACTTCCTGTTGACTTCAGCTCATTATCTAGGAAGTTGACTTAGAGACTCCTTATCGGTACCTTGGAGCTTGCATGCTTCAATGGAAAGTTCTTCACATTCGACAATAGGTCCACATCATTTTCCTTCGATCGAGTGATTCTACAAGTTTTTGACGCCAGATAATTGTTCACATTCCGTGGATTGTACCTATTATACCTTGAGAGCCATTGTAGTTATTGGTGGTTTCTCTCGTGCCTATTAAAAACTTTAATCATTGGCTGGTAATTAGGTGAATTTCTTGCATGTTCAACTTCAGCTCACATATTCGCATGCTTGAACTTGTACTTGTTTGGGTTAAGATGGAGTGCAAGACCCTGGGTTTTGTATGATAAGATCCACGTTGTGGGATATTATGGTTTATCATGATTTTATGCATGAATATTTTGATTGGACGGCTGCAACCATACTTGAGTATATTTATTGATCCTTATTTCTGGATGGCTGCATCCATACCTTGGATCCCATTTTTTACGTACTCTATTATGGATGGCTGCACCCATGCCACATGTTCATGTATCAGAGATATCAGTTGTATTTTTAATTGCAGGTCTTCCAACAGTGGTGTTTGGTTCAAACGCGTTCTTGTAAAGCATTTCACCCCTCCCTCTCTCTCGTACCTCATGCTTTAGGGTGCATCTATTACACAACATTTTTTCACCATCCCTACAATCCCGATCCCGCATATTGGAGGATAATTTCTGTGACTAATAAGAAGTGTCATACATTGCAAAGACCATCATTGCATCCCTTGCTATGAGGACAACATTCCTTCTATTGACAATTTCATAAGCAGACCATCAGAAACACATGTTTTTGCATTGGCGTTGGTAAACCGTTATGCCCTCATGCCAATGAGGAAGATTAACACTGGGCCTCGCACCCATTTGCACTATGTCCTAGTTAGCTACCCGCGGAAAGCTATTTTTGGAATGTTTTTTAAATATAGAGGCGAAGTTTCCATGATAACAAACTGCGTGGGCCAGTCAGCCCGAGTGGTTCGACTAAATAACTACGACCACCCTCCTTTGGCCTCTTTTTTCCACCTTTTAGGGAAACCTCTCAATCCATTCCACTATTGTAGGGATTCCAACCTCCTCCTTTCCCTCTATAAATAAAGTTATCTCCCATTGATGCTCTAGCTTAATATATTATAGCTGAATAGCTGAAGAGAATTGTTGAACATTTTGCTAGTGAGATAGAGCATAGAAAGAGACCTTTGTCAAGAGAGAGCTTAGGCTTGTATCCTCACCTCATCCTAATTCCCGATGATCCTTCGAGACGCGCTTTGACTAAACCCCGCTAAAGGATGCTGCGATATCAAGGCTCTGGTTGTAATCTCTTTATTGTATCTATATATACATAACTATTGTCTGGTTCCCATCTTGTGTTAATATGGTTTATTTTACGCAATGTGTTTAGTCCTCCTTGACTAACTAGTTAGCTATGAATGCAGTTATTGTCTTGTATGTTTCTCTTGTCTTTGATCTTTGTACAGGAATACGAGTGCCATTGCTAAAAGACCACGACCTGTCAGGACAGAGATCAAGAGGCTGCTGTAGGTTTTAACCCTGAACAGAAATTATCTACACACGAATCTTATAACAGAAAATAAACAATAGCGAGAGCATAAAACATAAAACAAATAAACACAGAGATTTTCCCCTGGATCCCAAATGGGGATGACCAGCTTGATTTTTCATTATATTCCTTTTAGTGTTACAACACATATATATACATGCCGAAGCATACATAAACCCCAATCCATTAACCCTGGATTAGAACATAACCGTAGTTCACTTGACCGGATCTACAAAATACCAGGGGTCGAAAACCATCGTACCCCAAAACCATGTGCAAACTCAAGCACAAAACATGGGTGGGTCCGCATATGAGTGGGACCGCATACCAAAAAAATTTGCGAGACGTTGCTGAGTCGATGTGCGTAGCGTGGGGCTAGTCGTGGAAAGAATATAACACATACCCAACATTCTCCCACTTGTTGTTTCTTTCCACAGGGGGCCACAGGAGAGCTTAGTCATTGGGCCAATTCTTCAACACCCATTGTTTCTCTACACCAAGAGAACTTCTGAGTGCTCACAGACTTTGTCAATGCATCTGCAACATTCTTCAAAGTGTCCACCTTTACCAGCAACACCCTTCTAGCCTCAACCATATCTCTAACAAAGTGATATTGAACATCGATGTGCTTTGTCTTTGTATGATAAGTAGAGTTCTTAGCCAAGAAAATTGCACTTTGGCTATCACAGTCTATCCTTATAGCTTGGTGTACCAACCCCATACTTGAACACAATCTCTGCAACCAAACTGCTTCCTTGCTTGCATGAGTGGCTGCTATGTATTCTGCCTCTGTAGTTAGCGCCCTGCGGCTTACGAGTCAAAATACCTCCTCATCAGCTCAGAGGGGAAGACAAATATGGAATAAGTACAAAGACCTAAATTAAACCTATTTCTTCCAGGGTAACGCATATATAGAACAGAACAAGAGCGTTATAACGCAGACAATCAGTACATTGGCCGCGTTAGTGGCTAGGGCAACGCTCTGTTTACACTAGAGGGACGCGTTACCCGTGTTTTAAGTTTGAATTGGGAAAAGAGCACGGAGAATGATTTGAATCTCCGACTTTCCCTCACAAAGGAGTCAGTTCACAAAGGAAACTGCAGAAGCACCAGTTCATTATTGGTCATTGCCAGACTGAACTCCAAAAGAGGCAAAAGCATGGAGATCAAAGAAACATCTAAGTTTTTTCCATTCCAAACTAGTGGAAAGAGAAGGGCAACAATGGCTTTCTCCCTCTCCTATAAGAAGGAGCTGAAGGCTCTTAATTGAAGGTCGAAGGATTTCTCAAGGTTCTTGTATACTTGTGGAATAGAGAATAGTGTGACATTGTGAAGGCCAAGAGTCAAAGAGGCTCCTAGAGAGCTTGTTGACTTGGACTTCTTCACTAAAGAGAGAAGAGAGATTGGGAGACTGAGGAGGGCTTGGTACAACCGATGGTTGTAATCCTCCTTCTTTCAAAATCAATAGAACTGTGTTCGTTTTGTCCATTCAATGCTTAATATTGTCATTATTGTTTGAAAATTTACATAGTATGATATGAATGGCTCAGATGTGTATAATCTAGATGTTTATTGTATATTGATTTAATTGATAGGATACTTGTTATATTAGAAATTACGCGGGTGCTTTGACTGATTGCAGGACTCGGATTTGGAGCCGGTGAAGAAGGACTCTTGCGTCGTTGCGCAGCGCTCTCCAAGGGATTCCAAGACTGTCAAAGAGGTAATTCTCTATTGTATTCCTTCAAGTTATTTCAAGCTAATATGAACATGCTCATTCCATCTTTGTGAACATCATAGCTAATCTTACTATCTGCCTCGGGCACCGGAAAGCCCTGAGAGGGATATTCGAAAACCAACAACCCAAGCAGTTTACCCTATAGCAGAATTAGCGACTCAGCTGGGGATTTCCCCCATAGTTTCCGGACTATTTTTTCCTTCCTTTCTTCTCTGCTCTGTTCAAAAATCCTTCCGACCATTTTTGATGCCCAGTAGACATACCAAACGCTTGCAGAGTTCAATCCTGTTCCTGTCTGGCCAACTGAAGAGCTTTTCCCTGGTTAACGCGACCTATGCAGGCTATCCAGTGCATTATAACGCGGTCTATGCTTAAATACAGTGCGTTATAACGCTGTATTTTCTCACAGACAGAGCGTTACTCAGCCAAAAACCTTGCTGTTCACTGCTGTGACTGTGTTTTAGCTGTAGAGTTTTTTGGCCATCAGTACCTTTCAGCGACTGAATCCCTGTGCTTGTCTGCTAAACTGGCATTGTTATTTGTTTCTCTTATTTAGTTAGTG
Source organism: Pinus albicaulis (assembly GCA_034641835.2). Lineage (NCBI taxonomy): Eukaryota > Viridiplantae > Streptophyta > Pinopsida > Pinales > Pinaceae > Pinus > Pinus albicaulis. The sequence continues at coordinate 43,885,305 of CM076571.1, forward strand.
TGCAAAACATTTACTTTTTAAAAGAGAAATTTTTTTTTTATTATTTTTCTGCATTTAGCTGAGTTTGTTCTGAAAATTTTAGTTCACAGACTGTTAAAAGAGGTAGATAGAAGTATGAATCTTCAAAAGTTGAGCTGTGTTATTTACATGTTGGTGCATGGATGATTGAAAAAGAAACCTCTCCCTGTAGAAACACTCTTCATTGAATTTAATATTTAGAGCATGTTTTGCATGGTTTCTTGAGTCAGAGTCTCACTATACTTCATACGTCCACTCCCCCTCCGCAAGACTAATAATAAAGTACACTAAAAATAAAGCGATAATAAAATCAATCTAATTACTCTTTTTTGAGCTCACACAAACAGTAGTTTAGGCTAGGATCTTGGGTTAGGAAAGTGAGAAAACTACCCAAGATCTCAAAACTTTAAAACTAGAGTCATTAACGAATGAAATCCTGCTACACTCATATTATCGGGACCATTCCTTTACCGGAGCTCGGCGCGAGACAACACTTGGGTGCACTAGAAGGTAGCCCACCTTCGACTGCATCCTGTGGGTGTGTTATATATTGGGGTTCCCTTCGGGGATGTCGAAACTAGATCGGGGATCTAGGTATTCTGCCCATATAGCACACTGTCCTTGACCGTGGACCCCCCTGATGATGTCTATGATTTGAGGTATCCTTAGTGGCCATACTTTTAGGGACTTACACAAGGTGACTGGGACGGGCTGTCCTGGTACCTGAAACAGACAGACCCACTCTGTCTTCGGTCTTTAGGAGGGTACTCGTCTTCACGAGAGTGCTTACACCTATCGTCTGAGGTTTGGGCGAAGCTCTGGAGTGACTGTAACTGTACTTTCGACCAACCCTCTCTGTATACTATTGCGATACTAGATTTCATCACCAGTGAACGGTAGTACTCAGATAGGGCACCCTATTCTGGCTGCTTGCTGATTGATTTTAGAAAGTCCTTTTTCTTTTTGTTAAGTGTGTGGTTACTGTCATTTGAGACTTCATAATAGATCACAATTTAATAAAATTTGTTAAAATCAAACCGGTCACCGTGGCGTCCCCTGACCCACGCCGTCTGTCTTGACGACAGCAAGGTCTACCTCCTCTCAACCTTGAGGAAGAACTGAACCTTGGTGAACCCGGGCCTTCTACGGAAGAGCAGTCTCCTCTGACTAATCTTGATTATCACATAGACCCTTATCAGCCGGAACTCCCGGAGGACCCTTTCACTGAAGGCGTTGTACCTAATTACAATCCTCCACTCACTGATCCGTTAGGGCCTGTGATAATCCAAATTACACCACGCCGAGATATGTCTGCGGCAACACCAACATCTATTTCTCCACCGACATCCACAGGGTCGATACCAATGGCAACCATTCCTGGTTCGCCACCATCCTCCCCGCCGGTGGTCATTTCTATGCCATTACTGGGTAACCCCAGTAGTCAACATACACCTACCCCCAATCCTATGGTCAACACAACTGTCAGTAGTTTACCGAACCCTTCGGCATCTACTCCTACCGTGACCACGTTGGGGACCACGGTAGCTCCTCCCACGAGCATGACTACTTCGGTGCCCTTTAGCAACCCTTTCGGTTGGAACCCTCTGTTGAGTTCAAACCCCCTGGCCACTATACCAGGGGGCAGTGTTATCAGTACATAGGTAGCAGGGAATATTTCTCTTCCTATGCAATCCTCAGGACAAATGGGACAACCCATTGTAAATACTATCCCCTTAAGTGGTTCAAACACAGGTGTAGGATCTATAACGTTGCCAAATTATGCAAGTACTAGTATGCCTCCGGGAAACTCTATTGCATCCATTTGGACTAACCAACCCCAACCTCCATCTGGAGTGGGAGGGCACTTTTATGCTGGGGGCAACCAACCATTTTCCCCCAAATACACTATGCCCTATGGACAACAACCGTATGTTCCTACTCCTTCACCTATGGGAGGTTTTTATCAAAGTCCCACTTACCCTTCTAGTAACATGTGGATGGGAGGACCCTATGGTCCAAGTAATCAGCCCATACTACCTTGGTTAGACTCGGGGGAAAATCCACAATTGCCTTTCTTGGCAGCTTTGGACATACTCGACATCCATAAGCTGACGAACGACCCCATCAACCACAACCTGCTTTGGCCTCCAATACCGCATAAGATTCCTTCTGATATCCCAAAGTTCGACGGGAAACATGGGGACGACCCGGCCGCACACATCACTACCTTCCATTTATGGTCCATATCCAATTCCATGGTAGATGATAGTGTCCGACTTCGACTGTTTCCCCGCACCCTTACAGGCAATGCCGCCAAGTGGTACATTGAATTTCCACGCGCCGCCATCAATACGTTTGGCACTTTAGTGTCGTAGTTCTTAAAGAACTTCCAACTGCCAATTAGAGTGGAAACCAGAACAGAATTGTTAACATTGTTGTGACAAGACACTGCCACCCACATCTCCGACCATATTCATGAATGGAGATGTAGGAGGAGGCTCGTCAAAGCGCCAATACTGGACCATCTCTTGGCCAATTGGTTTTGCAAGTCTCTTTTACCCCACATCTCTAAAGACATTGGCCTTTCTGGTGCAGTGACAGAAGATCAATGTATTTGTCGTGCCCAACACTTAGATTTAATCTATTCACAATCCGGCACGCTTTACGATCTGCTCCCCCATGCCCCTGGTAACCCAAATCCTCCGGCTACTCAGAAAACCGGAGCTCATGCCGATGGTCTCGTTGGCGCGATCTCTGGTGTAGCCACCAATCAGTCTCGGGGGCAAACCTCCCAGCCATCCTCGGCTGCCACCGCCCCCCATCAAACGACTCCTCTTCCTCCCGCTGAGATAAATTCGGTGCAAATCTCACAAAAACCTAGCGGGAAAAATAAGAAGAACAAGAAGAAAACATCTTCTTCGGAAGAGCAGTCGGATAATCAGAACAACCCTAATCAGAAAAATGCTACCAGAAATGACAGAGGAAAGGATAAACCCATGAATTTCCTTGCAAAATATGTGCGGAGGATCACTTGACATACAAATGTACTCGGCTGCAGGAATGCACCGATTTTATTGCTAACAAGGATTCTGGGCGAACACCTGCCGTTCTTCACAATCCTTTCCCCAATCAACCGCAGCAACATCAACACATGGTTGAAAATCCGCCACAACCCCATCAACGGGGCAACGGTGGTTCGTATCCTTCCGGCGAAGGACCATCTGCCATTTATGGCATCGAGAGTGTTGACCTTCAAACTCGCGCCAAGCTTTATGGAAATCCTACCATAGATGCTCAGGAACCTGGAACTAGTTCCAATCCGCCGCCGCCCAACGATTTACATATCGAAAGGCCTACTGTTGAACCTGTAATTCATCCCCCCAAAGGGACACTTCGACGCACGACTCATAATACCTCTGCACGTGCAGCCCAAAACTACAATATTGTAGAATATTTGGCGCAGGCACCGTCAGCTATGTCTGCACTTGAAGTATTACAAACCTGTCCAGCACAAAGGAAAGCCTTGCTTTCGGCCATTGGTGGAATAGATCCCCAGGATTCCATGCTAGCAATATTTGATATGGAAAAGGCTAAACCTCGCCTCTCACATCAACTCGCATTCCAGGTGCAGGTTGTGTCGAAAGGGAGACCAATCCATCGCACTGTCATAGACAAAGGTGCTTCGACCTGCGTTATGTCACAAGCTTGCTGGCTCCATTTAGGTTCTCCTACTCTAACCCCGCCATCGAATTCCCTCAAAGATTTCGATGGCCACACTTTCCTACCAAAAGGATACCTTGCTAGCTTTCCCATCACTCTGAGTGGGAAAATGGTAAACGTGGACGTTGAAGTCATAGAGCGTCATCTCGACTATAATCTATTGCTCGGTCGCAGTTGGTCTTATGCTATGACCACCATTGTGTCTTCGGTCTTTCGACTCATCCTATTTCCATTGGATGGGAAAATAGTCACGGTCGATCAGCTATCCTTCTGCACCCCTGATTATGCCACTTTACCAAGTAGCTCTGTACCCCTAATAGGAGGTGTCCCTGACTCTTACGTCAGTATCGGTACCAGTCTTCTGAAGGCATCTTCCCTACTGGGTTGTTTTCCTCTACCGTCGCCACAGATCCCAAACACGGTTGCAATGATATCCACCTTTTCGGATGGCTCTATCGACCCATGGATCATCCCGGCACTTTCAGATATTGATTCTTATGGAGATCAGATGCCGCTTTCGCCGGTTGAGTTGGCTTATCAAGCCATCCAAAGCACATCTAAACCCTCCACTGATATGGTTTCGACCATAGGTACAAACCTCTCTCCCATAACAGTTCTCTCTAAGGATCTCCTCAATGAAGTCTGGCCTACAGACGAAGCTATTCGAGAGATCATGTCATTAGAAGAACGACCTTGGGGAGAGTTCCACCATCGCGCTTCGACGATTGCTTCGGAGGCGATAAAAACTGAAATCCCATCTTTTGACCAACCTGAGATAGTTCCCTCCTCTTATACGACTGTCCACACTATCGATTCAGAAGGGAACATGGGTAATCTTTCCAAGACACTTCTCATTGATATCTCGGTCAAGACAGGTATCATGGAAAATATTCCATATTGCTTTTCAAATATCACACCTTTCCAACTTGCTTTCGGCCTGGAAGCAGTACTTCCAATCGAGTGCGAAATCCCATCACTCAAACTTGCCGTTGAACTCTTGCCTGGCACTACCGCCACAGAAGAGCGCTTGCTCTCGCTCGATCATTTGGACGAAACTCGTCGAGATGCTACACTAGCACTCGAAGCTCACCAACGCCGAGTTAAAGCTCAATACGACAAATCTGTCAAGCCTCGTTCTTTCCAAGAGGGCGATCTTGTTCTACTTTATGATAAAAAACACGACCTCTTGGGGGCAGGAACACTCCAACCATTGTGGCTCGGTCCTTACATCGTTACTAAATCCCTCTCAAAAGGAGCTTACGAACTACAGGACTGTAATGGAATTCCACTCGAGGAGCCCCGCAACGGGCTCTATCTGAAGAAGTATTTTGCCTAGTTTCACACTAGGCATATGCTTTGTAATTTTATGTATATAAGTTTTGCCTATTTTATTTTGATGCTTCTGGATTATTGTTTTTGGTTTAAGGTGTTTTTCTCATGTAATATTTTTCTTTCGCATAGATGTCATCACATTCATTATCATACGTCGGATATGCGGATGGTGCTAGTCGTCACACTAGACACATTGCTTCAGCTGCTTGGGTTCTCTATACTCCTGAGTCAGACCTTCTTGGTTCCGGGGGAATTTTCCTGGGTAACGCCACCAATAATGTTGCCGAGTACATGTCAGTGATCCAACTCCTCACGGAAGCGGCATCTCGTGACATCTCCGATTTAGTGGTCAGGTTAGATTCCCAACTCATCATTATGCAGTTAAACAATTATTACCGTGTCCGCCACCCTGTATTGCTACGTTATTTTTTACGAGTGCGACTTTTAGAACGTCAATTTCAAACAATCACATTCGAACACGTTCCTTGAGAATTTAATGCATTAGCTGATTCTTTGGCAAATTATGTGTTAGATTGGCATTTATCGCATTTATTGTAAAAGATTTACTCATGAGTACATATATTTTTATCACATCAAAAAATACATAAAAATTTAAAAACACAAATCACCAAAAATATATATACATATATATATGTCATGTCCAGTACATAGTAAACATCGAAAAGAAAAATCTCCCAAAACTTGGGGTGTTTTACAAAATTTGGCTACACTAAGCCATGCTCTGACACTAATACATCTACTCCACCAGCTAGGCCTGATGCTCATGATAGCATACAACTGCTCTAGCTATCCTCCTCATAGGGACTAAGTATCTCTCCGGCACACCCACAGTATGCCGCTGCAGACGAACTGGAACCTCCCGCATAGGAAGTGGTGGTATACCCATACTCAGACCCTCCAGGTTCCTGGAGAGTTCATGTAAAATTTGGGTATCATCGTCGTCGCCGGCTTCCGCATCCTCTACTGGTGCGCTAGCCCCGGGTAGCTGCAATCCTCGTCGTGCATAGCAAGGGGCCCCAATTGGATGGACAGGTGCCACATCTATGTCAAGCAAGCAAAAGCTTCATGTCAAAACTAAATTTTCACCCCTTTTTAAACAAAAAAAATTTTACATAAACATTCAAAAGCTAAAAACACAAAAACTTCTTTGAAAAAACACTGATCATTTTTTCTTACCATCGGGCCCCCACTGGGTGCCAGGGGGCAAGACTAACTCGGGATCGCCTGTGAAGTTCATCCCTGCATAGGGATAATCCTCAATCATGATGATCTGAGAGTCCAGCCAATCAAAAAATCCCTCATCAAAATAGTGACGGACGGGACCCTCTCCAGTCCGTGGAAGCAAAGTGGCCCACCGAGCCTGCCTCGGCTCACGTGGACCCAATGGCGCTGTAGGGATCCTGGGCCTCATCAGTGGTATCTGCTCCAGTATGAAAGAAACAATCAGTGTACCGTACCCAAACTCTCTTTGAGTACGGGTCTTGCATGCAGTAAGCTCTGCTCAGACCCGACGGACCACACCGTCACACCAGTCGAAAACCTGAGGCTGCATACAATCCAAGGCTAAAAGCATCTGGGCCTTGGTCGCCACATGCTGACTCTTGGCACCTGCCAAGCGAACAATCATCCATAAAATAGACCTCAAGGGTCTCAAAGTCACCTGTGCAATAGGTATCCGGTTACTCACGGCCTGGGTGCCACGTATGCAGTGCGCATGGATCAAATCAGTAGTGGAACGAGGGTCAGCTCTGGACCCTGTCAAATTGGGCCTCGCCCCATGACATGACAAACCGGTCAAAAAGTACACATCATCCTTTTCGATGGCAAGCTCATTGCCACCAATCCGAAAGACATGATGACGTTCATCCCACTGCTGGATCAGCCACCTCAGGAGGTCCTCTTGATCCCTCATCAGTTCTAAACGGGCATACTTGAGCAATCCGCACCTCCGGAGAGCCATTAAACTTGCCGCATCTGTCACCATCTCTCGTTCTTCTCGCTCATGTTCTCTCTCTTGCCAGATACTCATGATTAACAGATGAACACCTGCAAATGCAACATTTTCAACCAATTAAAACTTTCCTGGACCACTTCAAAATGGAAAAAATGAATTGTTAGAAAGCACGGTGCACCTAACGCGGGCTCTAGTACAAAACAGAGCGTTCTAACGCAGAACCCCTTCACGGGTTGTGCGTTTAACGCGGGTATTGAACTCCTGGCCCGCGTTAGGCGCAAATATTTTTCTAGCGCCTCAAAATTTCCTAATTTTGAACCAGCAAAAACTAGCAAAACGACAATTAAAAGATAGCAGGAGGTTCTAGCTCTTACCTGGATCTCGCGGAATCGAAAATTGTTGCCTGAATTGACCGTAATCGTCAGCTGAATTTTTCACCCCTTTTCCACTCTAGAGCTTCTTCACAGCACTCAAAATAGTGAAAATGAAAGTCTTCTGACCTTCTTATAGCAAATTCAGGGGCAGGACTCTCTTCAGTCAGTCGGCAAAGTCGTGATTTCTTGCTGTACGCATATCGCAACTCTCGAGATTTGGTACTGATGTTCTAATTAGGGATCAAGATTTATGAGCAGACATACTCATGTTTTATCGAGCATTCTTTTTACGGTATTTTTCTTGCTCGTTAATCCGAAAAACCTCAAGTTCTCTTCTTCGGACTCGTTAAACTTATACGAAGTTGGCATCGAGCGTTCTTTTTTGGTCTTTTCTTGCTCGTTAATCCGAAAAACCTAGAGTTTTCTTCTTCAGACTCGTTAAAACTATGGAGAAGTATTGAGCATTCTTTTTAGGAATCTTTTTCTCGCTCATAAAACCGAAAAAATCCCGAGTCGCCTTTGTCAGGCTCGTTAAACTATCAAGACAGAGAACAAGGAGCCATTCTTTTCCTCTTTTTTCAAAGCTCTTTAAACTGAAAAAATAATCGAGTTTTCTCCGCGTGACTCGTTAAAATTTCACGGAGGTATCGAGTTTTCTCCGCGTGACTCATTAAAATTTCACGGAGGTACCGAGTTTTTCTTTGTTGGACTCATTAAAATTTCACAAGGAATATTGAGTTTACTTCGTCTCCTCATACTCATAACAAAATGAGGTAGACGTCCATTGAACATAGATTTCTCACTTTTTCGGATTCGATGGACTAACTTACGGAAAATGAACTGTTTCGGGCTTACTATTACCCCTTTTCCGTGCCCGGTTATCAAGACATGACAAAGGTACCCCAATGGAGTCGTCTTTTATGACATTTTTCAGACTCTCTAAACATGAAAAATTCACCGAGTTTACTCGTCTGGACTCGTTAAACCTAATCAGACAGGACATGGAGTTTTCTTTTATGACATTTTTCAGACTCTCTAAACATGAAAAATTCACCGAGTTTGCTCATCTGGACTCGTTAAATCTAATCAGATGGGGCACAGAGTTGTCTTTCCTGACATTTTTCAGACTCTCTAAACATGAAAAATTCACCGAGTTTACTCGTCTGGACTCGTTAAACTTAATCAGACGGGGAAAAATTTGGACAAAATGAATACTACCTCTGTTACATTTCCAAAAAAGGTCGATTTGGCAGCAAAATTCTTGAACATGGCACTTCCCAGAAAACTCTTTCGCAATTAGCCAAACCCTACCATATATGAGTATTAGCCTTCGTTTCCCAGTGTCCCTGCACCGGTAAAATCCTAACACACTCTTTGGTGTTCATCACGCTTCAGCTGCCTAGTACCCTGCTAGAGTGCCTTCTATTGTTCAAGCAGATCTCGTTATCTACTGCTCCTGTTATCAACCAAACCGCTCATTATGCCAGAAATTATTTGTCGTCTGATGTTCCCATTTACTCTTCCTTATCTCAAATCATAAACAAAATCAGTTGGTTTCCGTTTCGTGTTGACTGATGTAGGACGCCTCAGTGCCTACCTCTCAACAGATCACTTCCTATCGACTTCAACACCTTATCTAGGAAGTTGATCCAGAAACACATCAGTACCTAGATACTTGCAGACATCAGTGGCAGGTAGTCTTGTGGTTGATCAAGAGTCTTCATCATTGGCTCTTGGTTGAATGATTCTACGAGTGTTCGACTTCAACTCCTTTTATTCACACTCGCTAGATTGTACTGGGCATCTTAGGGACAATCATCATTATCGGTGGCCACCTTCGCGTCTGTTAACAGTTTTCATTATCGACTGGTAATCAGACGATTTCTCACATGTTCGACGACAACTCCTTCATTCACATGTTGAGAAATATGCAGTTTAAGTGAATCGGTGGTCAAGACCTTGGGGCAAAAGGCTACACCATTAAATTTGTGTTCCCTTCCCCAAGCTGCGATATTGTTTATGGAGACAGCTTCTTCAGCCTGATCCTGTTATGACGGACACTTCCACATTGTGCCTATTGGTGGACAGATTCTTCATATCTCTATTCTAGAGAAATCATGGTGTTTAAAGCTACTGAGCATGGGACATGCCCGACTCTAGGCAAATACTATATTTTCTGACATATGTTGTTGTTTCAGGTTTTCCTCAGTCTTTCAATCTCTCTATCTCTACAAATTATAAAGTATTTCGGCCATCGTCTTCATCTCTGACCTCACACTTTAGGGGGCATCTGTTACAGGTCAAAATACCTCCTCATCGGCTCAGAGGGGAAGAAAAATATGGAAGAAGTACAAAGACCTAAATTAAACCTATTTCTGACAGGGTAACACATATATAGAACAGAACAAGAGCGTTATAACGCAGGCAAGCAATACATTGGCCGCGTTAGTGGCTAGGGAAACGCTCTGTTTACACTGGAGGGACGCGTTACCCGTGTTTTAAGTTTGAATTGGGAAAAGAGCGCGGAGAATGATTTGAATCTCCGACTTTCCCTCACAAAGGAGTCAGTTCACAAAGGAAACTGCAGAAGCACCAATTCATTATTGGTCATTGCCATAGAAGACTAAACTCCAAAAGAGGCAAAAGCATGGAGATAAAAGAAACATCTAAGCGTTTTCCATTCCAAACTAGTGGAAAGAGAAGGGCAACAATGGCCTTCTCCCTCTCCTATAAGAAGGAGTTGAAGGCTCTTAATTGAGGGTCGAAGGATTGCTCAAGGTTCTTGTATACTTGTGGAATAGAGAATAGTGTGACATTGTGAAGGCCAAGAGTCAAAGAGGCTCCTAGAGAGCTTGTTGACTTGGACTTCTTCACTTGAGAGAGAAGAGAGATTGGGAGACTGAGGAGGGCTTGGTACAACCAATGGTTGTAATCCTCCTTCTTTCAAAATCAATAGAACTGTGTTCGTTTTGTCCATTCAATGCTTAATATTGTCATTATTGTTTGAACATTTACATAGTATGATATGAATGGCTCAGATGTGTATAATCTAGATGTTTATTTTATATTGATTTAATTGATAGGATACTTGTTATATTATAAATTACGCGGGTGCTTTGACTGATTGCAGGACTCGGATTTGGAGCCGGTGAAGAAGGACTCTTGCTTCGCTGCGCAGCGCTCTCCAAGGGATTCAAGGCCATGAAAGTGTTCTCTATTATTCCTTCAGATTATTTTGACTAATATGAACATGCTCATGCCATCTTTGTGAACGTAGCTAATCTTCTTGTTTGCCTCGAGCATCAAACACGGAAGGGATGTTAGAAAACCAACAACGAGTTTACAAAGAGCCACTACAGACTTTCTTTTACTCATCCAAATGACTGCGCCTCCAAATAGGCTAAACACATACCCACTTGTAGATCTTCTTTGGTCCAGATCTCCAGCCCAGTCTGCATCAACAAAACCATGAATGTCCAACATTCTTTCCAATCCTGGTCTTCCCTGGTAGCACAAGCCATAATCACTAGTGTCACGTAAATATCTGAAAACCCGCTTCACTGCTGTCCAATGCTCCTTCCCTGGGTTTGACATAAACCTGCTCAATACTCCCACTGCATGTGCAATGTCTGGTCTAGTACAGACCATTGCATACATCAGGCTACCCACTGCACTTTCATATGGAACACGGGACATATCCTCCTCCTCTTCTTGTGTCTTGGGACACTGTTCAGCAGAAAGCTTTGCACCTACATGAATAGGAACACTCACCGGTTTACTATCCTACATATTGAACCTCTGCAATATAGTCTCGACATACTTCCTCTGGTTTAACCAGAGCTTCCTCTTTGCCCGATCTCTCTTAATTTCCATGCCCAAAATATAGTTTGCAGCACCAAGATCCTTCATGTCGAATTTGGAGAACAGTTGGGTCTTCAAAGCTTGGATAATTTCTTTGTCATTTCCAATTAACAACATATCATCCACATACAAGACCAAATACATAACACGGTCACCAATTAATTTAAAATAAACACAGTGATCCTCCTTGCTTCTGGTGAAGCCAAGTCCCCGTATATAGGTATCAAATTTCTAATACCACATCCTTGGTGACTGTTTTAACCCATATAGAGACTTCTTCAACCTGCATACCAGTTCTTTCTTACCCTTCACCATAAAACCTTCAGGTTGCTTCATGTAGATCTCCTCTTCTAGATCTCCATGAAGAAATGTTGTCTTCACATCCATCTGTTCTATCTCAAAATCAAATGCAGCAGCAACAGATAAAAGTAATCTAATAGAAGTAACTTTGGCAACAGGAGAAAAAATATCACCAAAATCAATTCTTGGCACCTGGGAATAACCTTTCGCTACCAACCGAGCTTTGTATTTCTCCACCTTGCCTTCTACATTCATCTTCTTCTTAAACACCCATTTGCTCCCAATGGGCTTCCTTCCAGCCGACAACTCCACTAGATCCCATGCATCATTTTTGTGCAAGGATACCATTTCATCAACCATGGCCTCCTTCCAGAGTTTTCCATCCTCTGAATCTACTGCCTCCCTGACAGTTCTGGGTTCATCATCAGTTATAGTTAAGGCAAAACCTGAACAGAAAGCAGATGGACTATACCTTTCTAGTTGCCTTCTTTCCCGAACTGATCTTCTCAAAGCTGGAGTTTGTGGCTCTTCATCTTCTGAGTCTTCTTCTATTGTAGAGTCTGATTCATCCTCCTTTATCTCAAACTCTATCTTCTCAGGTTCCTTTGGTAGGACTTCATGTCTAACAATATCTTTCACTTCTCTAAACACCACATCTCGGCTGTACACAACCTTCCTTGTTTCTGGGTTCCAAAGCTTGTAACCCTTTAAACCATCCTTATACCCAAAAAATATGCACCTTTCAAATTTATTATCCAACTTGGTCCTTTTCTCCTTTGGAACATGTACATATGCATCACATCCAAATACCCTTAGATGTGAAAGAGAGGGTTTCTTACCAGTCCATACCTCATGTGGAGTCTTATCCTCCAACGCCGATGAAGGTGATCTATTAACTAAGTAACATGCAGTCTCCACTGCCTCTGCCCAGAATTCTTGTCCTAACCCGGTACCACTGAGCATGCTTCTTACCTTTTCCATCAGTGTTCTATTCATTCTTTCTGCAACTCCATTTTGCTGAGGTGTGTATGGAGTAGTCTTCTGCCATGCTATACCACACTTCTTACAGAACTCTTCAAATTCCTTCTTGCAGAACTCCCCACCATTATCTGTCCTCAATGCCTTTATCTTCTTCTCTGTCTGGTTTTCCACCAGAGCCTTAAATTCTTTAAATTTGTCAAAGATTTCAGATTTCTTCCTCAAGAAATATATCCATGTATTCCTTGAGAAGTCATCTATGAATGAAACATAGTACACAGACTTTCCCAGTGATGGAACTGACACAGGTCCAAACACATCACTGTGCACAAGTTCTAATATCTTGTTCTCCCTCTTAGCACCAGAAGGAAAACTCACCCGATTCTGCTTCCCATATACATAATGTTCACAGAAATCAAAATCCAGAGAGAAATTAGACATACCTTCTACCATACCATTTCTATGCAGTATCCGAAGGCCCTTCTCTCCAATATGTCCAAGCCTTTGATGCCATAGCATGGTCTTTTCTCCAGAGACAGCTAGGCTTTCCACTCTAGTTTTAGGAAACATAGAACTGTTACACCCATCAATAATAGTGCTACCTTGTAGCTTGTATAGAGTTCCAATCCGAACTCCCCGCATTAATACCAGTGCTCCCCGAACCATCTTGTAGGCATCTTTCTCGAACACTGTTTTTACACCTGCATCATCCATCTTGCTTACAGAAATCAGATTTCTGGCCAATGTAGGAATACGCAGAACACCAGGAAGTGTTCTAATCCTCCCACCTTGCAGCTTCAGCTTGACCTTTCCACGTCCGACGATTCTGGCCTTCCTATCATCCCCTAGGAAGACATCACCACCATCATATTTCTCATACTCGCAGAACCACTCCCTATGGGGAGTGAAGTGAAAAGATGCACCTAAGTCAATCAACCATGACTCATGATTTAGATCTCCCCGCAAAACCTTATTCTTGTTTACCGATGCCGGGACCTTCCTCATACGGATAAGGAATCTCTATTTTGACCCTCCATATTTCTCCGTCTCATTTCCTCCGACAGCAAGGCTGAGAGAATGTCATCAAAATTCAAGGTATTTGTATTGCTACCTATTGCAATAACCAGACTATCCCACGAGTCTGGTAGAGAACACAACAAACTGATGCACTTATCTTCATCTGAGATTTTAATATCAACAGATGACAGCTGACTTACCATAGTATTGAAGGCGTTCAGATGCTCTGTCACCGAGTCTCCATCCTTCATCCTCGGGTTATACAGCTTTTTCCGCAGGAACAACTTATTCACCAGAGACTTAGATTGGTACAAAGTCCCAAGTTTTTCCCACAAATTCTTCACCGTAGCTTCCCCAGATACATTCAACAATACTGAATCTGACACACACAACCGTATTGTGCTCTTAGCCTTCCGATCCAGTTTCTTCCAGTCTTCATCTGACATTGCCGTTGGTTTAGTACCTGGATCTACCGCAATCCACTGATCTTTATCCACCAGCAGATCCTCCATCTTGAGCTTCAACAACTCAAAACTCTGACCATTAAATTTCTCGATCTCTATCTTTCCGCCGCTCGCCATATTCTTTCACCGCAAGAATCGATCCCGCAGATCTTCCACTGAACAGGGTCTACCATAGGCCCGAGCAAAAAACCCTCAACAACAAAGGCGTCCCCTTGAAGCCGAAACAGCTCTGATACCAAATGTAGGTTTTAACCCTGAACAGAAATATCTACACATGATTCTTATAACAGAAAATAAACAATAGCAAGAGCATAAAACATAAAATAGATAAACACAGAGATTTTTCCCTGGATCCCAAATCGGGACGACCAGCTTGATTTTTCATTATATTCCTTTTAGTGTTACAACACATATATATACATGCCGGAGCATACATAAACCCCAATCCATTAACCCTGGATTAGAACATAACCGTAGTTCCCTTGACCGGATCTACAAAAATACCGGGGGCCGAAAACCATCGAACCCCAAAACCATGTGCAAAACCATGCACAAAACCATGGGCGGATCCGCCTATGAGTGGGTCCGCATACCAAAAGACTGGCCAGGGAGTCTTTGCCACCCCCACCAGCATTACTGTGGCAGGTGCGGCCTGTGGAATAGTCGCGGAAAGAATATAACACATACCCAACAGCTTCCACTACTACAACTTGCAACACTTGCATTGGACTCTAGGTAGGACAATCTATCCAAAGCTATGTCATTCATTAGCTAGGAACCTACACCTTAACTTGTTCCCTTGTTGCTAGACCCACTCTAGGGCTAGAGTGATCACCTCTGTTCGCAGAGGGGATTTATCTTTCCAACACCAAACACTACTAGAAAGGAGCTTTAACCCCCTGATCAGAACACCAAATTCTACTGGAAGGAAGCTTCTACTTCCATACTAAAGGCTTCAACCCTTAGAACGACTACAAACCATGTTTCATCAATTTTCACACTGGATCCCACAACTTCAACACAACACATCGTAAAGATCATAAATAATATACTTAACCCAAAATTCAAACATAGTAATAAACCCATATTTCAGAATCAATATGTAGAATAAGACTCAACCCTAAACATTCATTATCTTAAAATGCATATGCAACTTTTCTTTACTAAACCCGCGTGTATACACGCTTTCCTCCACATCAACCTGCATATAGATCTGTGAATACTAATATTTTAGAATAGGATCAGTCTCAGAACATATCTGAGGCTTTCAATCAAATATCTTTTCAGTATTGCAGAACCCTTAATCAGCCAATCATCATTAAACATATTTACTCACTCATTGATCAGATTTGTACATATTCAACTTAGCAACATGTATAGTATTCAAGAAACCCAGATCTATATGAATAGACAACAAAAATATAGAAGAAATAAATAGATAACCTCTGCAATAAGCTTCAGAAAACCCTAACTTCCATGCACACCTTTTCTGAGCAAAGCTGCGTATATACGCATTTTTATCGAGATGAGCTAGCATATAAATATGTAAATATTAATTTTACAGAATGTTTTAGATCTATAGAACTTACCCAGATTTCTTCACTTCACTTCGACAACCATGCGCTAGGTCACAGATCTAATCATCTCTTCAATAGATCAAGTACATAGTCATTTTAGGTCAAGAGATCTTGATCCATCATTGTATCCAAGGGTGCATCATAGATTCGTATTTACCAATAAAATAGAGTTCATCCCATGTAGATATACTTTAGAGAGAAGTATTCATTAACAACCCTTACACATCCACCCTCTTGCACTATGATATTCTCCTCCTTATATATATTTAGCCTTTCCCAGTACCATGAGCCAAAACCACACAATTGCCAATGGTATTCTTGGACGGAATCAAATATATGACACAACGCTCAATACTGTGGGCTAAAACTATGGTAATGCTCCCTGGTTTCATATTTTTAGAGCACAAAAGGCATACACAATTTGGATCGTTCTTATCTGCCTATATACACGACTTGGCCTATACTAACCTGCATATAGAACCTTTAATATGAAAATTGACCAACTTCTGCTAAATTTCCCAACTTCTGCTGGAATTTACACATTTCTTGATAGACCTTCTGCAACCTACTAAGCTTCTACAGACGAAATATACTCTACTGATTTCCAGAGAGTTACCATCAAGGACAACATATTAAGATATAAGAATCATATTGCCAACATATTATGCACTTGAGGAAATAGAGAAATAACATTCCATGCATTTGTTTGCTTTCTACATTGATTGTATGAAATTCTTCTTCCCAGTTCACACAGCTTTCGTCGAAATGAATGGGTTATTTTCTCATATAGTTGCATCCTCGGAATTCAGGTGACATCGTAAGGACTTTGAAACCAAAACCTAATTCAAGATCAACTCTAAAATTTATTCAATCGACCTACGGAGAATTTCAAACCTAACGAATCAAATTTACAGGTCTAGGGTATAGATGTGTTCAGGCGTCGTAAAACTTAGGAGCTGTCGCTAACGTTCTGTGTTACAACACGGGGGTGATATCCCATCCCAAGTACAGAAGTATATTGACGTATGATAAGTATTTGGGACGCTCTCATTGAACGGTTACACATCAAACAATAATACTATTGACTTGCACTCCCACGTACCATCTCGTATATTTTGGGAGACACCATTAGGCTGCAAACCTACGATAGGTAACCGAGTCTTTTGCCCTGCAGAAATGATACCCTGAACACAAAATTCGGGGATATTGGATGTCGTACATTAAGTCCTCGATAAATTTACTTGCTAAGATGTATATTACAGTTCACGGATACTTGGTGAACCCTCTTTCCTATTTTACCCATTTTTTTGGTTCATTTTTTGTTTAATTTCTAAAAATTATTTCCCACGATAACATATCACCTGTGCTCATCTCCTCAGCTAATCTTATCTTGATATCATTGGCAACAAAACCTGAGTTTAACAACCAAGGAGTTCACTTATATGGGAATCCTGGTCCTTTTCCTTCTTTCGAAAATGTTGTAAATCCTTATATGGCAATGTTGTCCCTTCCGAGATTTACCATTGGTCTTTTGGTTTGGTTATTTTCTGTCCCTTTGGTTTCGAATGTCCAAACTGATTTTCAACCAAGTTCTCCTTCACCTAAACAATGTCAAACCCATGTTGATTTTAAGGTTGAACTATTGCCTTCTTCACCAATTTCTTCACCTAATTCTTCCTCTTCGCTCGGTGAAAGTCTGGATTTTAGTAACCAGGTGGCTAAGAAGAAGAGAAGAAGAAGAAGGAAAATAAGCAAGGGGGAAAACCAGTGATCATCGCTATCAATGCAACTGATGTGGAAAAATCTCCCACTATATCCTTCAAAGTTAAATTCCCTTTCAAGTTATGCGTGGGTGACCATATTCTTAGAAATTTTCTTGGTATTCCCAAGGTGTTAGATGTGTGGTCCATTGACCCAAATCAACCTTCATCATCAGCCTCTGGACATCATGATGGTGATTAACCTTCAGTTAGAGATAATAAGACTCATAAGAAGCACAGTAAGATATAATTTCCCTGTAGGTTATGTGAAGGGAACCATCTCATTCACCTTTGTCCTTATATGGATGAAGCCTCTAAAGTGTTGGATACCCTTATGAATTATGAGTCTTGTCTTCCAGTTGGTTACTGGAATTTTTCTTCAAGTCCTTCGCTAGTTGATCAAGAAATTAATCGAGATTCATCTCTGGTAAATTCTACTCTCTCTAAAATTCAGTCTCATGAGTCCATTCCCGACCAATTATTTGTCAAGTAAAAGGTTGACTTGCTTCGATCTATGGTTCATTAGGTATTTTCCATAGACGGTGGACCTCATACCACTCAGGTTGTTTTTTTTTCCTCAAATTTCTTGGGACTAGAGGGAAATCATCCCATTACTATGGTCCAGGAGGGTGATCCTCCCATTCTCGAGGTCCAGGAGAGTGATCCTCACATTCCAAATGTTTAGGAGGGGGATCCTCCTACTCCCAAAACACAAGGGGATAGTCCTCCCATTCCTATGGTACCCCCTCCACGTAGCTTGGTAGCTTCCTTTGATTGGAGTTGACTGGCAGGATATCGTCCTCCTTATTACGTGCCCTTTAAGATCACGGTACAAGCCTATAATTTGTTCATACCTAGCACAATTATTGATGAAGGTGCATCTGTTAGTATTCTATATTCAACTACTTAGAAAGCTTTCAGTTCTCCGTGGCTTGTGACTGTTACTCAGAATATTTTGGATTTTAACAGAGGAACCAGTCAACCATTAAGGATCCTTCTGAAGTTGCCTATTACCTCGGGAGAAAATATTGTCTATATAGATGTGATGGTTGTCCAAGGCCCCTTGGATTTTAACTTACTCCTGGGGCATGACTATACTTTTTTCATGGGAGCGCTTGTCTCTTCCCTCTTTCATGTGATTTTTTTCCACGTGAAGGTCGCATTGTGACCATTGACCAGTCTTTGTTCATTGGTCCTAATATGACACCTAGTCTACCATCTTCCCTCAATGGTACTTACAGGCTGGTGGTATCTTCCCCGCCATAGGTTAATTATGTGGCCACCTATTCATTGCCCGCATCTAGTGATAGTGTTGTCGTGTACCATGTACTGGGGACATTGGATCCTTATTTCCAAAGTGTTGTTCTCCCATCATATGGAAACCTCTTGGAAGTAATGAACTCTTATATGTCCTAATCAGGTTTACGGAACATAGTTCATTTTCCTTTGTGAAGCTCGTTAAAAAATGAAACAAGCTCTAAGGAGCATAGTTCATTTTCTTGTGTCAAGCTCTTATAAAATGAAACAAGCTCTGCAGAGCATAGTTCATTTTTTTTGTGTTAAGCTCCTTAAAAAATGAAACATTCTCTTCGGAGCAAAGTTTTTTTTTCTTGTGTCAAGATATTTAACAAATGAAACAAGGTAACATGATAATAGTTCTTTTAATGTGTTAATCTCATTTAAAAATGAAAAAAATCCCGTTTCAATTCAAGTCTTTGATTACATCTCGTAAAATCCTAGTAGATTCTTTCACTTGATCTTGTAACTATACCTTCATTCCCTCCACTTTTTAGTAACCAACAGTTTACTTGGGTGAATGAAATGAAGCTTGGGGGGCATGAAATGAAGCTTGGGGGGCATGTACCTAAAATTGAGTCACCATGTTAGGGGCACGCAAGCTTTTTCAAGCATATTTTGTCTTCATTTCAAGCTTGTGTAAAAATGAAACCAATATCAAGCATAGTTTATATTTCTTTCAAGCTTGTGTAAAAATGAAAGCAATTCCAAGCATAGTTTTCCATGTTTTCAAGCTTGTGCAAAAGTGAAAAAAATCTCATTTTACCTCTCGTGATTTTCATTCTATCATCTTATTTTGCCAGATGAGCCTTGGTTTGCTCATTTTTACCCATTCCTGAGGAACCACAATGAGTGTGGTCTTGTTAGCCAACCTCTCGACCTTTACGTGTTTTGAGTAGTTCCGTCATGACTGGAACTTGTCGCTATCCTTCATACCACTCGTTCCTTGAGGAGGAGTCAACTTTCAGCTCTTTTATGACTCTCGAAACATGAAAATATTGTTGATTATTTATCGTTTTGAACTCGTTAAAGTAAAAAGGATGTCATTTAACCAATATACGTTTACCCCTTTTTCAGGTTGGGATAAACTATTTACGAAAAAGGAATACCTTAGTCATTCATGGCCAAGAGGTTCTCTCAAACTTTTTTTCCTACCTTTTTGGATTTGAGAGACTATCTACGAAAAGGGCCCTGGGGATTTTTATTTTCCACTTCTTTTAAAACTCTCTAAACATGAAAAGGCGATGAGTTTCACCTTTGTCGAAATCATTAAAATTTAAAAGCATTGGAATCCTCACCATGATGCTACTGAGTTCTGCCTTCCTAGGGCTCGTAAAATGCACTAGGATGGATTTGTCTGAAGGACAAACTTATATGACAAGCATATGTTATCCTCTTCAATATTGTATTAAAAAATAATTGGGGTACTCACCAAGAATGGTGGGGGAGAATGGAATTATTTATCAGTTGTGTTGGTAGTATGTCGCTCTTGAACATCACACATCCTTTGTTTCGTGCTGGGTTGGGAACATCCCACATTCATCACTTTGCCTCCATTTGTTTGGGAAATATGTTTTCCTCTCATTCAATTACCAAATTCGTCAACATGACCTCTAATTCCATTTGAGTCAAATACTGGCAAACTCTAGAGTCGTGTTGCTAATGTGTTCAAGAGAATTTACTTCTACGTCTTATTCATTTCTTGGTTATCTGTTCCATTTCATCATTATATTATTTCCTTTGTCTCATGTCAATGATGTAGGATACATCACGGCCCTCCTTCGACGTATCGCTTGTTGTCGACTTCAAATCATTATTAAGGAAGTTGATCTAGAGATCTCTTTTCAGTACCTTAGAGCATGCATGCCCTAATGGCAGGTTGTTCACGTCCAACGACATGTTCACATCATTGGCCTTTGATCGGACGATTTCACGGGTGTTCCACTTCATCTCCTTATTCGCATCTCGTGGATTTCATTTTTGGTACCTTGAGGGCCATTGTCATTATTGTTGGTATCTCTCGCACCTATTAATAGTTTACATCATTGACTGGTAATCAAGCTATTTTCTTGCATGTTTGATTTTAATTCACTCATTAACATGCCTGAATTTGTACTTGGTCAGGTCATGACGGAGACCCTGATTTTTTTCTAATAAAGTCTAGGTTGCAAGGCAATATGTATTATTCATGATTGTACATGTGACTCTTCTATCTGGATGGATGCAACCATACCTGAGTCCATATTTGTGATCCTCTTTATTGCTAGATGGATGTCTCCATGCCACAGATCCTATTTCATGATATCTTTTACGGATGGTTGCATCCATACCTCATGTCATGTGTTTACCTCAGAGATCTACGTTATGTATATATGTGCTTGATTTCGCAGGTTTTCTAACGATGACATCTTGGTCCGAGCACGTACTCGTAAAGAATTTCACCCCTCACTCTCGTTCGGCCTTCATGCTTTGGGGGCATTTTTTACACAAAAATTTGTCATTGTTCTTGTAATCCCTGTTCCTTAATCCTAGAGGAACTTAAAAAATGATCCATGTGTCCCTTTTCATCATGAAGATATGCCATTATATCCCTTACAGTATGCAAAACAAACTCTCTATGAACCATTCCTGGAGTAGCTCCTAAAAAACATAGTTATTTAGAGCAGCGCATCCCCTATTTGTCTCACCTATGCCGATGACTCATCTTAAGCTTGTGAGTAGTGCTGGTAGGTGTTGGTATGGAGATCACACCCATGCTAATCCACGTCTAGAAATTTTTAAAAAAAGGAAACGAAGCTTCATGATCTAGAAGCTTCGTGGGCAGAGATTTGGTTGTTTGTTCGTGGGGATAGAGCCGAGCTTCTTCCTTTGGGATTCTTGTTCCTACAAAAGAGGAAATACCCAGGGATATAAGTAATTTCCCCACTTTTAGTGGATCCATGTTCCCTCTTTCATTTCTATAAACTGGACATCCTCCCATGCCTCTCTAGGAAGAACAGAGATTGAATAACAATAAAGAGAGAATTGTTGCTATAGGCATTAAAGGAGAGTTGAGACCTTTCGTATTTTTGCACCAGGTCTACATGAGTGCTTTGGAGACGTGCCTAGATCTGGACCCATTGAAGGAGAGCTTTGATATCAAGGTGCAATTTGTAACTCCTCCTCTTATATTAAGATGATACAACTAGTTCTTGCTTTCCACTCTTGTCCATAATGCATGATTATATTTCTAGTACTCCTTGATCTACTAAACAAATTGTTTATGTAGAAATCATGTTGTCATTTAACGTGTTGTATTGTTTGATCTCTTGTGTAGGTAACTAAGCACTGGTGATAGCAAGGATCTAGCTAAGAAGAGAAAATGATCAAAGGACCTAGATGAGGAACGACAACGTATCATTACATCGAGGTAGGTCATCTACATATGATATGTGTTTATTTACAGTCTAGGAAATTAGGAGTTAGATTGTTCCCTTTGTTACTAGACCCATCCTAGGGCTAGAGGGATCATCTCTGTCTGCAAAGAGGATTTTTCTGCAAAACACACTATAACAATGCTCTACTATCACCACTAGTCTGCTGCTCTCTAGGCTGAAACACATGTCCCTTCTCAACTGCATTAAAGTTCTTATAACGAGAAAATTTTTATTTATCACCTGTAACTTGAGGTATTCCCCACTTCAAAGGCCATTTTCCTTTTACTTTCTCATTTCCTTTCAATTTAATTTTTAGGCCCAACTTTTCACTTTGACTGCTCATAGAAAAGCTTCAATTTTCAGATGGCTTCTTCTAATGATCTAGGCTCATGAATCTCATTCTAGTCTCTATTATTATAGAAATATTCTAATGAAAATTTAAATCTTAATGTTTATGAGAACTTCTAGAATCCTGTGTGTTTTTCTCAAAGAACCTAATGTTTCGGGTGAACACTTCACCTATTTTTTTTAGTTTCTTGGCCTTGAAGATGGTTGAAGCTTACACCCGAAACGTCGGCCTCTTCGAGAAAAAAACATAGGATTCCAGAATTTCTCATTAAAATGATGTTCTTGACTATGGAAACATACATGCTTTAATTTTAAACATAGCCTTCTTCTACTGGATATATGGCATATACCTCAATAGATCAAAGAATCTTCTAGTATACTCATCATCTTTTATAGAACCCATATGTATCTCATTAAACTCCTTAAATCTATCATCATAGTACCTCTCCTATAGGTAATTATTCTTGAATATCCTCTTGAAGTCATCCCAAATCAAGTATTCTTCCCGAATTCCCTTGAAATTCTTCACATATTCCCACCAGATGTTTTCTTTCCCTTTATGACTGAAGGTGGCTATCTTGGCTATCATGTTTTATGAATAGTTGTGGAGTATGAAGAATTTATTCATTCCAAGAAACCATGCCTTTTCATATTCTGGCTTCTTCATCTCTCCATCAAATGTAGGAGGCTTCACTTTCTTGAATTCCTTAGGAAAATACTCCCTCTCCCTATAATGATGACGACGATGATGACTATGGTGATGTCTCATGGATTAGGAACTAGAATGATTCCTATACATATCAGTCCTCCTGTCAAGTGTATCGAGTGATATTCCACCTCTAATTGTGTATCCTCAATCCAAAATATATCCAGACCGAGAACTGCTACGATAGGCTCCATTAGTTTTATCTTCCTTCTCTTGGTTGATTCTCAACCATCCCTGTTTTGCAACTTTGACAAGCTTTGAAGGATTGGTGCATTAACCTCTACTGCTTCTCCTAAGCTGTTGCAAGTATTTTTTGAGCCTCGACCAACCTGTCATTATATTCTTTGCAACTTCTAATCTCTTCCCTCAACCTCCTTAATGCATCATCTATACCAGGATAATACTCTTCTCCTTGCTACCCAACTGATCTGTAGGAAGTCTCACGGGAACTGTAGTCTACCATTTTTCTTGTTATCTTGAATTATCTTCTTCCCGAAATTATACCATTTCAGATAAACCAAATATATAACAAAATAAAATCCATACCTCAGTGATGTTCAGTTGAGGCTTATCTCATTTGCAACATTAGTCCACATTAACATGTACATGTATAATCATAACCATATCCATGTAGTAACATAACATCACAACATCATCATGCATGACGATACCAATTATATACCATGATCCCATGCATGAAAACATCATACTTACCCAAAGAGAGCGAAACCATGCTTTGATACCACCCTGTAACCTCTCCTCCCATATCTACCCTCTTTAACTAGCCTTCCCGGGGTAAACATGAGTTGAGGGTTACTATGATAAGACTTAACCTTCTAAGTGAACTTAAGGAAATGGAGTTGACAAATTAATACCTTACTGACTTCCCTCATATGCCACAATACTCCAGGAGTAACGCAACCCCTCCAAGTGTCCAACCCTTGAGAAAACTCAAATTTTCCCAGAGCTAAAGCCCCGGTCACTCCCTTTCCAAGGCCTCCATGCGACTATGGGTTCTCAATCGTATGCATACTCCTACCTACATGCGACTATGGAATTATCTGCTCAGTTCTACTTCACCATAGATTAGCTAAGTCAAATATCTCTTCAACCAATCATCCATGTGCCATATTCCAAGGATGAATGTGGGATATCATGGGAAAAACCAATCCAAACACAAAAAAGGGAATCAAGAGGTTAAACCACCTCCACCCTATCCATACTATGATCACACCTAAACTGATGTCGAGATCATAAAATAAAACTGAGCTTGGATGCCTCAAAATTCCTTCACCATCCTTGAGGAATTTTTCCTGTCTCCACCCTTTGGATTTATCATGTATCCCACAATTACCCGTCAAGGTCTTCCTAGGCCTTTGGGAAATTTCTTGAGACCACCTCACCCTAGATTCTAAGGGCCATATGGAAATCCAAAGTTCAAAACCAAGAACAATCCCATCACACCATGAATATCTGGAAATGGAAAGGATAGGCTAAAATACATTATAGAAACCTGGAAAAATCCATGCCAATGACTAGAAAAGAACAAAATACAAACATGCACATACCATGCATGTCAAAAACAACTAGGAAATCATACATTCAACCTTTTACTTGCAGGTATTCCCACTAAAGCTACTTGATCCTTGCCTTCATTTTCTTTCCTTGTCCTAATTTTTTCTTTTCGTTTCCTTTCCTAACTTTTCCTTTCCTTTCTTGTTTTATATCTCCTTTTGGTACTTTCTCCTCTTTGAGACTAATTGTAACACTAAACTAAAAAAATGCTACCAACTGATTCCCTACGGTATTTTTATTTATGAGGCCTATAATTTCTTCAATTTTCCATTATTTTCCTTCATTTTCATCCTCACATTCAACTTGTGACCTTTCATCTTATTTTTCTCCTAATTTCCTTTATTTTTATTGATAAATGCTAAAAATACTCTTTTTCCTTTCCAAATCCTTAACCATTCCTTTGCCAATTTTCTCTTAGCCATAAAACCCAAATAGTGATTCCCACTAGGATATTTTTCCCAACATTCAACGTGGAATAAGTGTCCCTTTCCCATCGTATTATTTTACCTTTATTAACTTTTATTATATGAAATTTTAACCCAGGGTTATGACAATCAACTTATGCATGATAACATACTTGCAACAATGATTACCACAATGCACACATGACAAACAAATATACCACAATCATAATCAACACATATGAAACCAAAACGTATGCACTAAAAACACACTTCGCCCATCTATTCCAAGGGGTGAACCATGCTCTGATACCAGTTTGTAATACCCTCCTCTAACATTTACCTAGGCTAACCAACCCATCAGGGTAAACATGTGATAAAGAGTTACTATGATATGATTTAACTTCCCATGTAAAGTTAAGGAAGTGGAACCAATAATCAAATACCAATCTAACCTTCCTCGGATGCTACAAGACCTTCAAGAGCCAACCAACCATTCCAGATGCTCAACCTTTGAGATAGTTTGTTTTTTTGTTGAACTAGATCCCCAATCACACAAATGAAAACCCCTCCATGTGACTGCGACCCTCCAGTCACATGCAAAACAAGGCATCCATGTGACCACAACATTCTTCAGGAAATTTTGTGGCAACGACCCATGTTTCTGAGCCACTTTTTCAAAGCCAGGACCCAGGCCATTTTCCAAAATACATGAAACTTCCAGAAATGATAAATAACATGATAAAAAGGCCTCTAATGAAAAACTTAAACAAGGACCTAATCTCACAGGTCCTAGACATGATAGAAATTTTGTCGAACACATCATGAACATGTAATATATAGGTCAAATAAACACATCTAAGCATAGAGACTTCATACTTATTTGAGAACCATCAAGAAGGTCTGATGACATCTCATAATAGTTTCATTACAATATGTTATCCATGATAACCATTAGGTTGTTCTTAAGTTAATTATCTTGAGTCACTTAGGAGGGTTGAATAAGGTCTTTTGAATTCATATTTTAAAAAAAAAAATTGCATTTATATGTGGGGTGTATTTAAGGTCATCATTAATGTGATGGGTGTCAATTTCAAAGAAAAATATCAAAAATATCTCATGCATAAGTTAATATGGTCATTTCAGTAAATTTGACACTTTTACCAACTTTTGTAGCGAATTCAGTGTAAACAGGTCAGGATTTGCTACGAAAGTTCTTGTAATCTATTTTTCTTCTAGTGTTATGTGTTTTTTATATTTTGGAGTAGTCAACGCAGTGAGGAGGTGGCTCAATCATCTAATAAGATCATGAATATCATTGTGCCACTTGTTCAAGGGGGAAACTCAGCAGTCAAACTCCACATCGATTACATGGATGAAAACTCATCAATTGGACATCTCAACATCTCAACTAAGGTTTAAAAGGTCTTAACTCTAGTGTATCAGTTGGAAAACATTTCAACATGTCATTTTGGTTTGATAAAGATGGTACAAGTTGAATTGAAGAAAAACGGTCTTAAAATGATTGTGCAAGATGATGATGTTACTCCATGAAACATGGTAGGGAAACACATTTTTGGAGCATATTATGTCTAATACTATCATACCAAGCATGTACATGCTTTAATAGTGCTTTGTGGGTAAAATAAAAGGAGCAAAATATCAATGAACTAGGTACTTTCATAGCACATTTCAGGCTTAAAGGTGAGTTTTTGCTACGAAAGTGTTGTAGGTTTCTTTGAGGATAAAATTTTGAAAAAATCTTAGAACAAGGGTGAATTATAGCGAGTGTTTACCTCATTAGCCTCAAGGAATACCCTCCAATAGTCAAAATTGTCAAAGATTATGCAAAAGGTGGATTTTGGAGTTTGCTACAAAAGTGCGCTACGAAAGTTCCTATACATGATTGTTTTAGCCATCAAATTCAAGCCCATTTTTTGACCAAATGGAAAGGAATTTTTGAAATATAAAAGATTTTTTCTTCACCACGAGACCATCTACAAAAATCTCTCTCATTTTTTGTACAACCATTAGGGTTTGGAATTAAATATTCACTCATCTTTGAGGCTTATTTTTCAAAAATTTTACTAGCCAGATTTGTTTAGAAATTTTAAAATTTGACTTGGTGGAGGCCCATCTCTGCATCTACGTGGTATGATGACACACAAGTAGTCCAACACATTCATAAAATAAGTTGGTTGAATTTGATAAGGGTTATTAAAATAAATTTTTGAGCTATTTAATGAAAGAAGAGTCCTTTTTGTATTCAAACTTTGCCAAACAGAAAATATCCCTAGGAAGTCTCCAAGTTATGTAATTCTATTAGGAATAGGTCTCCTAAGTAGGAATTAAAAGAGGCCACAGTTGGAAAACCATTGTATGAGACCTCACTCTATAAATGAGGGAGTTTTTGAGTTTGACAGGGTTGATGATTGTTATGAGGAAGCTACTATGTAAATTTTCTCTATCAAGATAATACACAGTTTGTAGCAGTTGTCTTTCAAACCTCAGATTCTTTTTAGATTATGTATTTTTTTCATTCTATTTTTCGTATTATCATCAGATTTACAGTATCATGATTACTTGGAATTCGTCATTTTATGCTCCAATTTTCTTCATATATTATGTTTTTGCTATAAAAAATTATATTTTAAGCTTAATTTCCTTAGTTTCCATTATTACATTTTCTTGTAATTGAAGACCCATTGCTGACTCCATGCCCAATGGTAGCCTTCATACAATATTACACTTGAAAAATCACTTAAAACACAAAATATTTAGCCAACTGCAATATAAGTTTTCACCTTGAGAATTTCATTTTTATTTTGAGAGAGCCCTCTCTGATTGGAATGGCTAGCTTCCAACCCAAAGTGGTTTGAAATAGTTGTGCTAGTTTGACTGTTGAACAACCCAATTGGTTCCAGCTTAGTGATAACATTTTGGTGCGTCTTCTGGGAATTTCAAAGTCATATCATCCTCAGTGATTCTTGTGAAAGGAACTGAGCTCTTGAAGGTAGCAGGAGATGAGACAATTCGAAGGTTGTACTTCTACCTTGGTGACTCCATTCTTGAAGAATTCATAAATTCATAGCTTCATGGTAATACTAATCAGAAATGAGAGACTTAGATGCAACTACAATTTATTTATGATATGCATCTATGGACTTTTCAAAAATTTATGGATTTCCAAATATTTTGCCCAGGGATGCATATATTTTATGTATCGGCCCTAAATTTGATGGAGAATATTTAAGCTTGACTTTGGAGCTTGTATCAAAGTTTCATGACTTTAATGAGCTCCTTAAATTCAAACAAGAAGATGTGTTCATTAGGCTTTTATATGATTCATTTCAAGGAAATTTTAAAAGTTGGGTGGAAAGGTTACCTGCTAGATCTATTAAATCATTTTGAGCTTTTTGGCTTATTTTCTTGGAAACATGGATGGAGAAGACAAATTTTGTGGCAGGCTCTCTTTCCATTCAGGAGTTCACAGGGTGGAACGAAATGTGATCTGATCTAGAATTTGGTGAGAAGGTTTCTTCATCACTTCATTTTCATTTAAAGTCATATAAAGGAAATCCTAAAAATAAGATCATATTTTTAGATGAATTGGCACGTGAGCTTGAAAAAGATATTGGAAGCTCAAATTTAGACTTATCATTTTCAAGTTCATATGTAGCTCGTTGAAAGTTTTTTCTATCCAAAACAAGAAGAGGAGGTATTTCCTTTGGACATCGAGATGGAGAAATGTTTTTTTTTTTTTAAATGGATCTAATGACACACACCTAAAAATATATGATGACATGGAAAATAAGTGTGAAGTGTTCAGCTATGAGAATTTCTTTTCTCAAGATTTTGAAAATATTCATAAAAAAATCATATATTTATTGATCTTGTAGCAGACTATATGGAGAGTTTTCTCAGTCTGAGTTTTTAGCCATGTCTTCACTATGAGAAACAGATCCATTTTTATTTTCCATTATATTTTCTTGCTTTGATTTTGTTGGTGCATAGTCAAGCAATCCTTTTATTTTAGCAACTACTTGATTGGATTCACTGGTATTTTTGTGTCATTTGATTCAATAGCTTCTCACCAGTATAGGGTAGGTAGGTGTGTGTGTGAATAAGCTCAAGTATTCTGGGCATATTTTCAACATGTACAGATTTAGTTTTCATCTTGGATTGTAGTTTGGTTTGGTTGCAAACAGTTCAAAGTTGCAATTCTGGATGATCTCTTCAACAAGTTTGAGGCTGAGGTGAAGGCCATAAATACTTGGAGAGGACATCATCAAAGTTGTAATTTTATGTTTTTAATAAGGCAATAGAGCTTCTGGTTCTTTACTACACCACAAGGGTGCAACATCCCCAATGGAGCCATTGTTATCCATCATAACCATTAGGTTGTTCTTAAGTTAATTAGCTTGAGTCACTTACGAGGGTTGAATAAGTTCTTTCGAATTCACAATTAAAAAAAAAAAAATGCATATATGTGGGGGATCTTCAAGGTGATGATTAATGTGATAGGTGTCAATTTCAAAGAAAAATCTCAAAAATATCTCATGCATAAGTTAATCTGGTCATTTCAGTAAATTTGACACGTTTACAAACTTCCGTAGCAAATTCCGTGTAAATAAGTCAGGATTTTCTACGAAAGTTCATGTACTCTATTTTTCTTCTAGCATTATCTTTTTTGGATATTTTGGAGCATTCAATGTAGTGAAGAGGTGGATGAATCATCTAATCAGATCATGAATATCATTTTTCCACTTTTTCAAGGGGGCTGCTCAGCAGTCAAACTCCACATTGCTGACAACTCATCAATTAGACAACTCACCATCTCAACTAAGTTTTACAAGGTCTTAACTCTAGTTTATTAGTTGGCCAACACCTCAACCTGTCAGTTTGGTTTGATAGAGATGGTATAAGTTGAATTGAAGAAAAAGGGTCTTAAAATTATTGTGCAGGATGATGTTGTTACTCCATGAAACATGGTAACGAAACACATTTTTGGACCATATTATGTCTAATACTATTATACCAGGCATGTACAAGCTTTAATAGTGTTTTGGAGCTAAAAAAAAAGAAGAAGGAGCAAAATATCAGTGAATTAGGTACTTTCGTAGCACATTTCAGGCTTAAAGATGAGTTTTTGCTACAAAAGTGTTGTAGGTTTCTTAGAGGATAAAATTTTGAAAAAATCTTAGAAAAAGGGTGACTTAGAGAATTTTTTTACATCATTAGCCTCAAGGAAGACCCTCCAATAGTCAGAAAGTTCAAAGATTATGCAAAAGGTGGATTTTGGAGTTTGCTACGAAAGTGCACTATGAAAGTTCCCGTACATGACTGTTTTAACAATCATCTTCAAGCCCACTTTCTAACCAAACAGAAAGGAAGTGTTATAGGTCAATTTGGGCATCATTCCCAATGACTTGGTTAACTGGGAATCATCTCTAGGACCAATGACTAAGGGTCTATCATTCCCTATCATTTCAAGTTGCCACATGCCCTATGGAAAGAACGAGACAAATCAAGCATGACTTTCATCAAGAAAATGTTTACAAGGTTTGAAGTTTATTATATAGCATGTGGGAGCTCACCAAAGCTGCCTATAAGGGGACTAAGTTCATTGCATATGTAGGTAGCCCCATGCAAGGCTGCGCTGAAAAGAATTTCCCCAAATCTATGAGTGTGTTGGTCACATTGGGAGCAAAATTCTCATTGTTCCGGAATCTCCACTTGGCCAGTGCCTTCTAGAAGAGTTCACATGTGTCAAGATTCGAATCCAAGTCTCCATTTGACATCTACATGACTAGGAACATGTCTTGCCTATTATTGGAAAGTCATTCATTGCAAAACTACCTTCAGTTCATTTATAAATTGAACACAGATCTGAGTGTTTGAGAAGGAAGAATTTGAGTAGAGAAATGCTGGAGGATTTTCAATTGAGAGTTAGATTTATGTAACAGCTGCTGGAGAGATTTATACTATGATGAGGCTGAGGATCATTGTTGTAAGGGTCACTTCAAATTAGTCATTTGGCTGTAACCTCTCCTTCTATCACCAATAAAGAATACGACTTACTTTTCCCTATATGCATCTGTATTGACTTTGATTTTCCATATTTCAAGATCTTAGTTGATATATATTGTTTATGCTTTATTGATTTAGCTAAATAACTTGAATATACATTTTTATTATTGCTATCTTCTGTTTTTTTAGTGTTCTTTCTTGCAGGAATCATTTTTCCTACAAACCGCTTGAATTTTAAGCTACAATGGAAGCGATGGGAGAAGTCATTTAGAAGCGCTTGGATTACAAGTAAGCCTCTAATCCTTTCTGTGTGTCTATGAGTTAGGAAAGGTAGTCGTATAGTCTCTAATTTTTTGTTCTAGATTGTCATCTGTCTAGGGAAGTGTGTTTTATCTATAATTCACAATTATGGCCCAACAAATTGGCGACTCTGCTGGGGAGAATTTCTCTTAGATCTAGTTGACTTAGCTTCTTATTTGCTTTGTTTATCCACCCAGTAGTTTTTACACAAAAAGATTAAATTTTTTCAAAGCCAAATTTGCAAATATAGTGAGTTAAACAGTAGTTTGTTTCCTTATACACTATGCCCAATGCACCCTTAGACAGGACACAGTGCTTTGCATATCACTATCTCCCTTTCAGGCCTGCATTGCAGAGCACTGTCTCCCCTTGGAGACTACGTTGACTCCTGAAACCACCCAGATTCCTTTTAATTTCCCTTTGAAATTTTCTTCAGTTTGTTTTCTGCTGTGTTTTGAAAATTTTGATCCTCATATTGACCAGTAACTCTATTTACTTCTTCCTCCTTTGACTGAAAATTTGTTCAATGTTTGTTTAAAAAAAAAAAAATTCTTTATCATTGACAAGTTGATTTCAAAGTATTTTTAATGGTCGTATTAAGAATCATTTTCTTTCGAAATAGGAAATTGTCGTAAAATCTTCATTTCCTTGATAAGAGAAATTGTTGTTGAAGTCCTCATTTTTCTTATTAAAATAAATCTTCCGGGAAATCACATGAGAAATTTTGGAACCGACGCGTTCCGAACTACTAACTATAGTTCATTTTTCCTTCAAAAGAGAAATTGTTGTTTGTATTCTTCATTTCTTGAAATTAAAAGGCATTTGGATTGTTGATTTAGTGTACCTAGTTTCTTTTGTGCATTTATAACATTAAGGAAACTGAAAAGAAAAACTTTCATTTGCATGTAGGATTTTTGTGTGTTTTGCAAAAAGGAACATTAGGAAATTTTCATTTAGTTTGTGATCATTGATTTGTTTTGCTCATTGATTTGTTTTCTCAAAAATTATTTTCTCTCTTCCCTTAGTAGCTAGGTTTTTCATTGAAGAAAGTGAAAGTGAAAGATTGCTTATCATTTTTAGTTTCATTTTCGGAATTTTCCAATACATCATCACGGTGAACCTTTGAAAGGAAAATTGTAAGCAAGATCAACATAAAATTAATCTCAATTTACCTAACAAAGCATTGGAACCATAACGATAACATTTAGAAGGCTAGGCATGAGACGTGTTTCGGCATCGTAAAACATAGCAGCTGTCGTTAACTTGTCTGCGATACATTCTGAGTGTGATATATCACTCCACGTACATAAGTATATCATAGCTCATCCACGTACTTTCAGGTATATCGGGCAGTGTTACAGTACGATAAGTATAAAGGGGTTCTCTCACTGTGCGATTTCGCATCAGACATCGCTAATACAGACTTGGGCCTCCACATACCTTCGAGTATATTTGGGAGGAAAAATTTTAGGTTTTGTCCATCCATAGTGAATCGAGTTGGCCGCCTTGTAAATTGTGATACACTGAACACAGCATTCGGGGAGATTTCCTACTCGTACTTCTTGGTTCGCTAGGAGATATTCTGTAGTTCATAGTTTATTGGTAAACCCTTTTTCCTAGCATTACCCTTTATTTTTTTTATTTGTTTTTGGTTAAAATTAATCAGTAATCGTGGAAGAACAAAATCCTTTCCCCTGTCGTTCACGTAGATTAGCTTTAAAACTGCCTTTAACACCAGAAGTTACTTCTGGTAGGCGAAGGTGATCACGATCTGCTGAATCAAGTATAATTTGTACCTTTGGTGAAACATCATTTTCCAATAAACCAAAGTTAGCTCAAGTTGATTCAACACATCTCGGTTCGTCTACTGTTGTCGAAAAAAAGTCTTTGCAGCTACTCGTGGTCATGATCCATCCAATTGGTGAGACCATATCTCTTGGACCCGACGTTGTTCAAACACAAATTGATCCAGATCCTGTCTCTTCTTTGCCAGAACATCTGAATCTTGAAGTCGAACAACCAGAAGTTGTTACTACCTTGGTCATCCCACAAAGTTCTGTAGCTATTGAATCTTCCATATTACACAGTCAACCACTTGAAATATACTTTGGGCCTGACGGTGAAATTATTCCACTTGGTTTAATTGCGATTGAAGAAATCCCACAAGACACTACACCTTTAACTCCAACCCATTTCGGGGAAGACCTTTACCTGTACGAGTCTTTTTCCCAATCGACGCCTTCTGCTTTTGTTGATCTTCTTCCTTTTCAAATTCCCATCGATTCAAAAGGGTATACATTTGGTCAAACAACCATGTCTGAACCAACATCTTAAGTTGGGCCTGTTGTTCTAATTACGTCAGCTCCTGCCCTCGCTACACCGTCGATGTTTACCACTTCACCAGAGTCATATTTTCATGGAGGCCCTATGGTCCCATCAGGTTAAAAATCATTATCTAGAATTTTCTCAAGTGCATCTTCCAATCCATGGACTTTACCAATTTCATCATTCGGTATTTTAACTGGTAATCCTATCGTAAGTACTGAACGACTTGATTCATTATACACATCATTAGGGAAATATCAAGCCAGTCCTTCTGGGTCTATTCCTTCAAGTACCATATCAACTAGAATCCCAGCATTTGGAGAGAAATATTTTCCATCTTATTATCATCCTCATGCTGGGGGGCAAACTTTGTTCACCAAATATGATATTACTCTATCACTTTTGGTCAATCTAATGTTGAAACGAATGTTTGTCAATGGCAGCCCACTCTGCCTATCCAACCACAAACGGTTGTACAATCGTATCAACCGGTTCAACTTGTTACACTCACTTCATTACCACTTGTTAATACATCTATACCCTTGTTACATAATAAAAATGTTGTACATCATCAACTGTATCAAATGGGTCCTTCAACTCAATATCATCAAATTTTGGGTCCATAGACTCCAAATCCTTTGATTAATTTACAACAACCTGTATCAGGAATTATTTATTCACAAATTGGTTTACCATTTTATGCGATGTCACAACCACAACCAATTTATACATATAAATCGAATCCAAGTCATGTTAATTTGGGTTATAACATTGGTGGACAGACCCCTTTGCAGCCACAGGCACAAATGCCTCAAACTTCATTTCAACAAGTATCATATCCAGGTTTTGGTCAACATAATCCTCAAGCGATTGCTATGCAAAACAACCCCTATCTAGGTTACCAACAACATATTACTTATGCTGGTGTTCAAAGGCCTGTTGCTCAAGCAATTCCATCTTACCCTGGCTATGCTCAACCTGACCTTAATAGACAGTTGCCCCTTGTTGCAACTTTAGAGTTACCAGATCTAAATCGGTTAACCGATGATCTAATAAACTATGATCCTTGGTGGCCAGTGATACCTCACAAATTACCCTCGGATATTCCTAAGTTCAATGGAAACCTTGGAGAAGATCCGTCGACTCATGTTATGACTTATCATTTATGGTGTTCATCAAATTCCCTGAATGGTGATTCTGTTTGAATACATCCTTTCCAGTGTACGCTCATAGGTCCAGCTGAAAAATGGTACATTGAATTACCTAGAGCTTCTTTTGATAATTTGACAGCACTAGCTACTGCATTTTTGACTCATTTCTAGTTACCCATCAGATATGAAACTGGAACGGAACTCTTGACTAATTTCAAAAAGACTAATGCTACTCACATTTCTGATCATATTCATGAGTGGCGTCATCGTCGAAAAATGTTTAAGACATTTGTTACAGATCAAATTCTTGTTGAATGGTTCATTAAGTCCCTGTTACCATCTATAACTGAGGATGTGGATAAAGGTGGCGTCGTCATAGAAAAGAAATTTATCGCTCATGCAAAATATTTAGACTTGATTTACACTTAGTCTGGCACACTCTATGAAAAAATCCCTAATGCATCGAGATATAATTTAAATGTTCCTCCTCAATTAACGGACTCTCATGCCAGAGACGACTTGATAGGCACTGCAAACAGACACCACACTACTACATCTGATCCTACTTCTACTTCTGAAATTAATTCCATGTCATTTGACAAAGGCAAAATTGACAAGCAACCAGGAAGTAAGAAAAAGGGGAAATCAAAGAAAAAGAAAAATTCTAACCCGTAGGAATGATCATTTGATCAACCGTCTGGACCTCGAAAACCTCGTTATCCATGCATAATTTTAATGAGGAACACTTTGTTAGGGATTGTCCTCACTACACTGAAGTCTCAAAAATCATCAAAACTTCCAATGCGTCAGCTGTGTTGACATACCCATTTCCAAATCCGGACACAAATATGGTTGCTACGGATCCAACTCCTAGTTCCCAAGTGTTAATATTATCTGTCACAAAACCTTCAATTGATATTTTGGTGTCGACGTGAAATAAATATCATGGTAATCTGACCATTGATCAACCTACTACCTTGACAATGAATCCATCTACAGAATCAATACCACCTACTGCCATTCCTGAATTGACAATCAAGCCACCAAAGGGAGTAATTCATAAATCGACATATAATCCTCAAGAAAGAGCTGCACAAAATTATAATATAGTTGAATATTTGGCTCAATCCCCTTCAGCTATGTCTACTCTTGAGGTATTAAAAATTTTTCCCTCCCAAAAACAGGCTTTATTGTTGGCTATTGGTGGAATTGATCCGACTGATTCTGATCTTGTTGTCTTTAATCATACTGGATATGTGCCACAACTACCAGTAGAATTGGCATTCTCCATACAGGTAAATATTCTCAATCACCTTATTCATCGCACTATTATTGATGAGGGAGCATCTACATGAATTATGTCTCTAAACTGTTGGAAGTCACTTGGCTCGCCCCGCTTATCACAATCATCAATGACGTTGAAGGCATTCGATGGGCGTACATATAAACCTTGTGGTATTATTAATAACCTGCAAGTTGAACTAGGGGGGGGGGGAATGAATATTTATGTTGAGGTTGTTGATGGACCCCTTGACTATAATATTTTTCTTGGAAGGCCATGGCTATTGTTTCTAAATATTTTAGAATGATTTCCTTTCCACATAAAGGTACAATTATAGTCATTCATCAACTATCCATCTTTGCCTCTGCTTCACAGGTAACTGGAAGCGTTCCGTTCATTCACATAACCCAACTAGAACTTCAAAGCATTGGTGTAGGACTCTTAAAGGATTCCACTTTAATGGGAACCTTTACATTACTGCCGCCAGCGACGTCAGAAAAAATTACAAGTATAGAGACCTGCTACATGATCTCTTCCACTCTATTTGGCTTAAGGGAGAGTACGAGTGATTGTGATATTTCTATGTTGGATGAGTTTCTATCGCCTAGCCCTATTGAGCTAGCATAGCAATCAATCTATCTGGCTTAGGCAGAAAATTAGAAATCAGTGTCGTCGAGTGTTTGGGTTGATCATTCATTAGATTTTGGTGCCCCATATGATCCATTTTCCTCAACGTTCTTGACAGATGAGAATATTTTGGAAGCTATGATGTCAGAAGGAGAACCATGGGAAGATTATCATCATCATTCCCATCTTCCTAATTATGAAGAAAATAAAATTAGTGAGCTATATCACCCATCCATCAACAATTTCTTTTCAAATTCTTTTCCCATTAATGCAATCGATTCCGAGCAAAATCTCTCAAATATCAAAGAAACGATTTCTAACGATATTTCGAAAAAACCTAGCGTTGTAGAGAATATTCATGTTGGTGTATCTTGTTCTCCATTAGAACTCAAATCATATCACTCTTTTTTTTTTGAATTTCATGACGTATTTGCTTGGTCTTACGAGGAAATGCTAGGAATAGATACTAGTATAGTTGAACACACTATTAATATGTATCCTAATGTCAAACCGGTGCGTCAACAGCTTCGTCCTATTCATCCAAAGAAAGCAGCTGCCATCAAAGAAGAAGTTGAAAAAATTTTGCATTCTAGTTTCATTTACCCTATTCTGCTAACTGAGTGGGTTTCCAATATCGTTCCTATCATGAAAAAACAAGGAACAATTAGAGTGTGCATTGATTATCAGGATGTTAATCATGCTTGTCCAAAAGACAACTATCCTACTCCCTTTATTGACCATATTATTAACAATTGTGCTAGATGTGAAATATTTTCGTTTATGGATGGATATTCTGGCTACAATCAAATCAATATTCGCCCATATGATCGACATAAGATAGCATCCATCTATCCTTGGGGCACATTCCCTTACAGGAAACTTTTGTTTGGTTTAAATAACGTTGGGGAAACTTTTTAGAGAGAAATGGATTATGCTTTCAATGAAATCAAGAACATTGTTCAACCATATCTAGATGATTTACCAGCGCATTCACGAAATCAGACTGATCACCTGATGCATTTGAGAGACATTATCTTACGCTGTCGACACTACAAAATACACCTCAATCCACATAAATGTGTGTTTTGTGTAGTTTCTGGTCGTTTTCTTGGATTTTTAGTCTCAAAAGAAGGGATTCAAATCGACCCTTTGAAGGTTCAGGCCATTCTTGATTTTCTTGTGCCGTCAAACTTACTTCAGATACAAAAAATTCAAGGAAAGGAAAACTTCCTAAGGACGTTCATTCCAAATTACACCGAAATGGCTAAAGGATTTACTCGACTCTTGAAAAAGGGGGTTCCCTTCCATTGGGACCAAGTTGCGCAAGCTTGTTCTGATGTTGTCAAGGACACTTTTTTCCGAGCGTCATTAATGTATCCTCCTAATTATCAAAACAATTATTTCCTATATATCACCGCGGCCAAAATGACCATTGCTATGGTGTTGATCCAAGTAGAAGAAGAAATTGAACATCCAATCTATTATTTGAGTCGTAATCTCAATGATACATAAGTTAAGTACTCATATGTAGAAAAGCTTGCCTTGGCAACTGTTTAAGCTGTCCAAAGATTTCGCCATTATATCTTGCTCTGAAAAACAATAATAGTTTTGGATTCCAACCCCATGACTTACATATTATCACGTCAATTGTTGGGGGGAAAATATTCAAAATGGATTGTCATTTTGCAGGAATTTGATTTTAAATTTATCAAATCCAAGTCAAATAAGTCTTTAGTTCTGGCTGAGCTTCTCTGTGACCTTCCCTCTGATAGTACTAAAACTACATCAGAACCATCAATTCCAGATGAGTCTCTATTTTTGATCGGATCGTCTGATCCTTGGTATGGGGATTTCATCATTTATCTCCAAAGCCAAAATTTTCGACCTAATACCTCTTGCTCAAAACAACGACGTATTCAATACCAAGCCAAATATTATCTGATCGTTGGCGATACACTTTATCGTCGTGGTGTTGATACCATTTTAAGGAGGTGCCTCACTCATGAGGAGGCTAAAAAAGTGTTAAATGATTGTCATGTTGGGGCTTGTGGTGGACACTTATCTGGATATGCTACCGCGGAGAAGATACTCCGCACCAGTTACTTTTGGCCTACTATTTTTTGAGACTGAATCCTTGCGGTCAGAAGCTGTCATGCATGATGTTATCACAAAATCTGACCCTGATAGGCTGCTGATCAAGTGGACTCTGAGTAACTCTTTCAAACCAAACTTTTGGCTAAGGCTTAGCCTCCTCAACCTAAGAGGGCTCTCTCAATAGGTTTAATATTTTTAATTAATGATTAGATGGCTAATTCTAGAAATAAAAATGGACAAAAATGTATAACTGGTTGAATTACAGATTAAAAAACATCTATTGGGGCATGGATTCAAAGTAGTCTTCAACAAAACATCATAATCAGCTAAACATGGAAGTCAAGGCACTTGGAGTTTAGGTTTATAAGTGAAATAGTAACACAATGAATAAACACAGTCTAAAAGCATGTGAAGGAAGTTAGAGAATTATCCAATGAATTCTAAGTAACACATGCTCATACCACTACAAATAGGTAATTGAAAAAGGCTATAGAAATATCAAACACATAAACCCCTTGTGAATCTTGAGTAGTAAAACCAATCTCTGTATTAAGTTGAAACGACACATAGTCTGCTACAATAACACAACTTATTTTTCTAATAAAAATTCCAACCTTGAGGAATTCCACCTCATTCTTCATATAGAGTATTTACATTCTTGGATTCCATGATCCATCATTAGGAGAATTCAAATTTCTAAAATTGACACCTATCGACTCATAAAACAAACTCTTAATTACAAATTGACAGCTAACTGTCTTTTAGGAGTTCAAATACAAATAAGAGTGAAACTCCTAAAAAAATTTCAAACAACCTTATATTAAATTTAAATACTTTCTTTTACAACTGCTAATCCATGTCTTTGACCTTTATGATGCTTCCAACCTTGTTGTAAACCCTGCTGATTCATGACCTAACTGTCCTAAAAACCAGGAGTCAGAGTTCCTGATTTTTAGCCCTTAACCTCTATGCTTATCTTCGAACAACATTGCTGGAATTGATGAATGTTTTGTATATGTGACATGTGCTAAAATTCCATTAACACTTCAACCTTCCACCTGTGCAAAAAGAAATCCTCGAAAAAAATGGAAAGGAGATCAGACATGACTGCGCTACGAAAATAGCCTATTTTTGTAGTGCAGTTTTTATATCACTGTAAAACACTTATTTTGACCATTATTTCTTATGATTTTCAATCTGAATCTTCATCTGTGATCTTGATCTTTCCACCAGCAACACCAAAATATGAAAACCAGCAATCCTTACCTCCCAAATACGTGCATAAAATGCAAAAGTTCACCTTCAACAGTTTTGTAGCGCGCTACAAAACTGCTGTGTATGCTCCCTTTAACACAATTTTTCCAAAAATTTACAGTTTTGAGGATATTTAAAAATTTTCAAGGATTGATATCAACATAAAATAGCTTTAAAATATATTCTCCTTGAAAAATTATCTTTTTCTTCATGACAAAATTGTTTCAAGGATTTATCATTTATTTCCCTGTTTCATTGTTGCTGAAGCTTCTCTTTAGATTTTGTCAACTGTATTTCTAGGTCTTCAATCTGCCTCCTCAGTTTCTTGTTGGTAGCCCTTAACTGAACATTCATCATTCTCACAAATCTAGCCTCTTTAATTGCAGGAATAGTCCAAGTAAAGTACTCAGCTTCACTGCTTATTGTTTCTAGTTTGGAAACCTTTTCAAGTTCCCATAGAGCCTTTATCCTCTTGAAATTTGTCTTTTCAAAAAAATACCTTCTTGCTCTCTTCCTTGGTCTAGAAATTTTGTAATTAGCTGATTTCAACCTCTCTTCCATTTCTTCATAACTGGTTTTTTCTGTCTGAGTGGAAAATACCCTGTTTTTGTCACCTTTAGGTATTTGGGATGAAAAGTCTATAAAATCTTCCTGAACAGTGAAAGCTTCCTTTTTTTTCCCTAACTCAATATTGAACTTTTTCATCTTTTTAGATTTCCTGGTTAAAGGCTTTCTGGGCTTGAACACAAATGCTACAACCTCATCCTCAAATTCTAGTTTCCTAGAAGATTTCATCTTCTTAGGTTTTCCTTCATCAAATTTTATGAAATCTGCTTGTACCAAAGGGGAATATTTAATATCAATGGCTTCTAAAATATAATTTAAGTTACCTTTTAAGCCTGGACTTTCTCCTGAGATCATTGATTTACCCTTCTCCTTTGCAATTTGAATTCTAGTCAATCTCCTTTGAACTGGTTTGTTAGCTGACTGTTCTTGTGTCGTTTCTTTAATTTCATCTATCATTTCTTTTTTAGATTGAGGAGTCTCAAGAGTAACCACTGATGCTTTACTCACTTGCTCTTTCACTTTCTTTCTAGGTTTCATCTTAACAAATATTTTTGACTTGGTCATTACAGGCTTACTGGTTTCTGCTGGTGGGGTTTCTTTAGCCTTAGGGTTAATGCCTGTATCTTGGTTTTCCACTCCAAAACCACATAAAAAAAAATGAATACCATTCTTTGTTGATCCTTTGAAGTTCATGTAAAACTATTAGTTTAATTAGACCATGATGAAAAAGGGAAGTTTCACATCCTTGAGTTTTCATTTGCACTTTATCTGCCATCTTAGCTATACTTCGATACAGGAAGAAAGAAAAATCTAAAGAAATCATGCCAGTAAAATGCAACAGGAGTTTAAAATGATATGAATATACTTTATGATATCTTCCCTCACAGGTAAAATACCTTTGAATGTTAAAGAGCAAGTTGGCATAGATGTCTTTGATGTAGCTCCTTGGAGTTGCCTTGGTTAAGTTTGTTTCTGCAAACTCTAGCTTCAAAAACACTTTACATGGTTCCATATCAAATTTGAAGTTTTTGAACCATATATATTGCCCCCTAGGAATCTCTGTCACCAAAGCTATGATCTCAGGGGTTACTGACAAGTTTAAGTTTCCAATTTTTGTGTTTGAGCCAATGAAATGTAGAGAAAACTCCTTTGACACTTGACTGTGTCCTCCCTGCAATTTTTTACAAAATCTCCAACACCTTGTTTTCTTGAAAGCCTCCATCACTGATTTATATTTGG
This sequence comes from Pinus albicaulis, assembly GCA_034641835.2. Lineage (NCBI taxonomy): Eukaryota > Viridiplantae > Streptophyta > Pinopsida > Pinales > Pinaceae > Pinus > Pinus albicaulis. The sequence goes on from CM076571.1 coordinate 43,927,292, forward strand.
CTAGGGCCTCTGTGCTTTCAGGCTCTGTTCTTAAATAATGACCAGACCTGTGGTTTTTCTTTTCTTCTGTCATCTTTGCCTTTGAATTCCTGTAACAAATGAGCCTCACTTGAATTTATGTTTATCAGCCTCACTTGCTTATGGTAGTCAGCCTTGCTTGTTAATGGTGATCAGCCTTGCTTGAAAAATATATGAGAGAAGCTTTGGTAAGAGATTACCATAAGATTAGCATTCGAAAATGATCAGTTTGAGTGTTTGCAAGTTTGAAATAAGAAACCAACCAGTCCTTTCGAAGTTGAAATTACCTATCATGATGACCCTACATTCGAAATGATGGATTTGAATGGTTGCATGCCTTATAAATTACTCCTAGCTAACACCTAATAATGAAAAATTAACGGAATTTGAATGAATTGATGATTTGAAAAGACTGCCTAAAAATTCGCGCTTTCGTAACGTGTTTAGTTTATTTTCAGGGGTTTGCGCTATGAAAATAGTAGCATTTTCATAGTGAAAAACAGGCTTTTTACATTGTCTATGCTATGAAAACATGGTTTCATGGCTAATTCCAATTTTTTTTCAAATGGTTTAAGATATGACTTCTAAAGAGGATGTGAGACCTTTAAGACATGGAATAAGGTTGTTAAACTTTATTTGGATATGAAAATGAGACTTTGAAACTCTTACCCTATCACCTACCCTTTAAAGCATGAAATGACCCGACACCTATCTAAGACCATGACTGGGAACGATGTAAACTATCCAAGTTTAGAAAAAAAAAAATTATGGTGATAACACATGCCAGATTTTTTATCGTAAAATCCACAAACCTACAACACCAATGTATCCTGTTGTCTTTGCTGGACCATTTACGAAATGGGGTATTGAATTCATGACCTATAACCCTCCTTCGTCTAGGGGGCATGGTTATATTATTGTTGCAGTCAACTATTTTATCAAATGGGCCAAAGTGATGCCTACATTCAACAACACAGGAAAAAGAACTGCATTGTTTTTCTTTAACCACGTTATTGCATGGTTTGGGGTCCCACAAGCTATAGTTATAGATCATGGGAAGAATTTTTGCAAACATATGATGTCTGAATTAACTGCCAAGTTAGGATTGTCACATGATAATTCTACTCCTTATTATCCATAATCAAATGGACAAGTTGAGGCTATTAACAAAATTCTTAAATGAATGATTCAATGAATGATAGGATTTTGTAAAAGAAACTAGCATTTGATCCTGTAATCCGCCTTGTGGGTGTATCGAACCTCGGTGAGAAACACAACCGGATTTACTCCTTTTCAATTGGTGTATGGTCTGGAAGCTATCTTATCAATCCAATCTGAAATATCATCGTTAAAACTCGCAATAGACTTGTTACCTAACACCTCAGAAGAAGAAGCACATTTCCTTAACCTCATCCATCTTGATGAAACGCATCATGAAGCCCAATTGGCCAACAAAGTGCATAAGAGACGTATAAAGGCACAATACGACAAAAATGTCCAGCCTCGCATTTTCTTAGAGGGCGGCTTTGTCCTTCTCTACAATCAAGAAACCGATGTAATAGGTATAGGGAAATTTGAGCCGTTATGGCATGGCCCCTATATTGTCAAAAGAGTTCTTGCTAAGGGCGCCTATGATTTAGTTTATTACGATGGAATTCCATTGGTGCAGCCTAGAAATGGGTTGTATTTGAAACGTTACTATGCTTAATCATGAGCGTGGTAATATTTTGTATTATATTGTATATATGATGTTGATTTTCATTCACTATCTTAATTTGTTTTTAGAGTTTTCTTGACGTTAGTAATCCGTTTTACATTTCATCGCAGACGTCTGAGTCTTTGGAACCATTTTTTGGATATGCTGATGGTGCTAGTCGTAGTATGTAGAATCTATCCTCTGCAGCGTGGGTCATTTTTGCTCTAAATGACGAGTTAGTGAGTTTTCAAGGGATTTGTATTGGTAGATCGACGAACAATATCACTGAGTATAACGCATTGATCAAAATTCTCTCTGATGCCATTTCATTTGGTATTAACTGCATAATCATAAGGTTAGACTTACAACTTGTGGTATTACAACTTACTAGTGTCTATAATATTAGAAATCCAACACTTCTTATATTTTTCCTAAGAGTTAGACTTTTGGAAAGGCATTTTGATTTTATTCAATATCAACACATTTCTAGAAATTTGAACACATTGACTGTTAGGTCCCTATATTACTAATATAGTCCCTTATTGTTGTTAGTGTAACCCCCTTATTGTTATTATTGTACCCCTATAACCCCCATATTGTTATTATTGTACCCTTAAATTATTATTGTTAGTTCAGCTAGGATTACATTGTGGCCCCATGGACTCCTATATATAGAAAGGAGGTTTTTTAATTTGAATCATCGAAGAATTATTCATTCATATAATTTATTGGAGGTTGTCCCCTCGAAGTGGCTTATTTTTAAGTCATTTATATCTCTTTTCTTCTATTTTTGGAGCTGGTTTCCCAACATTTGGTATCAGAGGTTTGGATTCTAGGGTTTCGCTGCTCCAAACAGGTCATCGTGGAATTTTCGCTATAACTATTTTTATATGAAGGTTAAGAAGTTGAAATTTTTAGGGTGTGACGCTGAAACCCTGAGAAACATTTTCACAAAATTTCAGAACTTCTTTCGCAATGTTTTCGGAGATATGATCTATGGAAGGTAGGGCTTTTTACAAGCTCCTGGATTTCACTTAAACAGGTCATCGCGGAATTTTCACTATAAATTTTTTTCTATGAAGGGTTAGATGATGAAATATTTAGAGCGCAAATCCAAGATCCTAAGGAACATCATCGCAAAATTTTAGAGCTTGTTTCACAATATTTTCAAAGATATGATCTGTGAAAGGTAGGTATTTTTTAGGCTCTCTAATTTCATCGCAAAGAGGTGAACATGGGAAAATATTCATAACTCTCTCTCTGAGCATCATATTGGAATTCTGTAAAAAGTGACTAATAGTACACAGACCGTAGTTTCCTGTCTATAAAGTTCAGAGCCAAAGGAGCTAACAGTGACACGTGGCAAGTCGTACAAGTTCACTCTACTGAACCAATCCATAATTAGGTCATTGTGGGACATTGGACGTAACTTTGCCTTGAAGAATTAAAAACAGACTTGTGGCATTGGAAAGAAGCTTCAGAGGAATACTATAGGGAAAAATTTCAAATATTGAGGATCTGCAATTATAGAGATAATTCAATTTCATTATAGAGCTCTGCAAAAGCAAGTAATTATAGAGATAATTCAATTTCAATATCGAGCTCCTCAAAAGTAACCAAAAGGTGTGTATTTTTTTTTCCAAATTGCATAAGTCTTATTTGAAGAATCAATTTGAATTGATTCCAAGGGCATATTGTAGAATAGATATCAGTATTGGATTCTAAAATGGCCCCTAAAAAGAATTCAACACCCATTAAGCCTTTAGAAAGCTCTACTATGACTCATGAAGATGAAGAATGGAAACATGACATATCAAAATTACAAGAGCAAGTGCAACAAATTTCTCTCTCGCAAAGAGCAACAAAAAATGACATGGAAGTTTTGAAGAAAGGTGTGGAAACTAAGATGGATGGTTTGAAGAAAAGCGTGGAATATAAGATGGGTGGTTTGAAGAATGGCATTGAATCTAAGATAGATGGCATGGAAGCTGGCATGGAATCTAAGATGGATGACATGGAAGCTAAGATCGATGAGAAAATGGAAAACGTGAAGAATGATATAAAAGCAGACATGGAAGGTTTGACAAAGTTGATACAAGAAATTTTTCCTAATGGTGAAAAGATAGTAGAGGAAACTCATGATGAGAACAAAATAAATGTTAATTGTGATTTCATAAAATCTAATGTTGGTGGGAAGAACCACCATATTCCAAAAATGGATATGAGGAAGTTTGATGGAAAGGATCCTGTAACATGGATACTATAGATGGAGCAATATTTTGATCTCCATAATGTGCAAAAGACACAAAAGGTACGCATTGCAACTTTACATTTAGAACAAAATGCATTTGTATGGTATCGATGGCTTTGCTCCCGTAAAAAAATTGTCACTTGGTCAATTTTTACGGAGGAAATGATAGCACATTATGAGGATACAAAGAGCAACAACTTCTTTAGCCAATTGATAAATCTCAAACAAAAGGGTTTAGTGGGGCAGCACATTGAGGACTTCCAAAAATTGAATATAAGGGTAACTAATATTCCAGAGGAACACAGGATTGATCTCTTCTTAGGTACTCCAAAGGATAACATCCAACATGAAGTTCGTGTTTTGGAACCTGATTCATTGGAGAAGGCATTCAGGTTGGCAAGAAAAGTTGAATGTAAAATTATGGCGACAAGGAAGCCTACCCCTCAATTCTATAAAGAAGGAAGTGTTGCTACGCCTAGATTTCCACAACCTACAAGGTTGACACCACAACAATTGGAAGAAAAAAGAGAAAAAGGGTTTTGCTACAGTTGTGATAGAAAATACACTAAAGGTCATAAGTGTGCTGAGAAGAAATTATTTTACATAGATTGTGAAGAGGAAGAAGAAAATGAACAAGAAGAGGATATACACCAAGAACCAACCCTAGAAGAGGAAGAAATGAGTTTGACCATATCATGTAATGCATTGGCAGGAATTACCACTCCTCAAACTCTCAATATAGAAGGACATATCAAAAAGAAAAAGGTAATAGTGTTGATTGATTCAGGTAGTACCCATAATTTTATTCATTGTAAGGTAGCCAAGGAATTGAATTGTTTCCTATACCCAGCACCAGAATGTCAAGTGATGGTTGCAAATGGAGGAACTATAAATTGCTCTGGAAAATACCATAATATCAAGCTAACCATGGGGGAATATGTATTGACTAGTCCAATGCTTTCCATTCCTATGGGAGGTGCTGATGTTGTACTAGGAGTGCAATGGTTACAATCTTTGGGGACGGTAGCTTTTAATTTTCAAGAACTTTTCTTGAAATTTTTTTCAGAAGGAAAGGAAGTCGAATTACGGGGTATTGAAGGGAAGCCGGGAAGGATAATAAGCTCTAATGTCATGACAAAGCTTCTAAAGAAAGAACAACGAGGCGTAATTGCACAATTATGCTCACTAAAAGTTCCGACATCAAAATCATCTATTTCTGCAGATCTCCAACAAGTCTTGGACAATCATTCCAAGGTGTTTGAAACTCCCAAAGGACTCCCACCTATTCGTGATCATGATCATGCTATTCATTTGATTCCAGGAAGTGTTCCTCCAAACATCAGACCTTATAGATATCCTTACGTCCAAAAGAGTGAAATTGAACGTATGATTGCAGAAATGTTAGAGGCGGGTATAATTCAACCTAGTCAAAGTTCTTTCTCTGCTCCTATAGTATTGGTACACAAGAAGGATGGATCATGGAGCATGTGTCCGGATTATAGGGAGCTCAATAAGCTCACCATTAAAGATAAATTTCCCATTCCTGTGATTGATGAATTATTGGATGAATTACATGGAGCAACTTATTTTACCAAGTTGGATCTTCGTTCAGGATATCATCAAATTAGAATGAAGACTGAAGATATTCCAAAAACAACATTTCGAACTCATGAGGGTCATTATGAATTTTTGGTCATGCCTTTTGGCCTTACCAATGCACCTTCTACATTTCAAGGGTTAGTGAATTCCATTTTCAAACCCTTCCTTAGAAAATTTGTGCTAGTATTTTTTGATGATATACTAATCTACAACAGGTCTTGGAAGGATCATGTTGAACATGTTGACAGGGTGCTCAAACTATTGCAGGAGAAACAATTATATGCAAAAACATCCAAATGTTTCTTTAGAGTACAAGAGGTGGAATATCTGGGTCATATTGTATCTCACGAGGGTGTTAAAGTAGACCCTAACAAAATTAAAGCCATTAAGGAATGGAAAGTCCCCACAACCATAAAGAATTTACGAGGATTTCTCGGGTTAACAGGGTATTATCGCAAGTTTGTTAAGAATTATGGGAGAATAGCAGCACCTCTAACAACATTATTGAAGAAAGATGCATTTTCTTGGACTCCTGAAGCAACTAAGGCCTTTGAACATCTTAAAGAGGCAATGTGCTAACACAGTCTTATCCCATGGGTTCCACAAAAACCCCTATTGGCAGATGTGATGCCTCGGGAAATGGAATTAGTGATGTTTTAATGCAAGAAGGAAGACCATTACTTTAGAAAAGTTGTCCAATCAAAGGAAAGTATTTACATAAACCTATTTATGAGTAAAATGTGTATCCATGCACTAAAGAAATGGAGAACTTACCTAATGGGAAGACACTTCAAGGTAAAAACTGATCATGATAGTCTTAAACACTTTTTGGAGCAAAGACTATCTTTAGAAGAGCAGCAAAAATGGGTCACAAAGATGTTGGGTTATGACTTTGATGTTGGGAAAAATACTGAGAGGGGGGGGGTGAATCAGTATTAGAGCATACTCAAAAAATTTTACTTTTCCTTTCTCTAAAACCCATACACTACTTTACTGAAGCCAACTCGCATATACACGTGGATATCCTTAATAAAACTCGCGTATTAATAGAGATCTCATTATGCTGATAATTCTTTTCTTAGTTCATTGCATCATTCATTCATTAGATGTTTAGTAAAAAATAAACATGTGCAGTAAGAACAGAATAAATCATCACACATAAGCAACACACATGAACACCAAGATTTAAGGTGGAAACCCAATTCGGGAGAAAACCACCGCTGTCGTCGTCTCAGTCTTCAATATTTTATTATAAAGAAAACATCGTACAACCATGTACTGGCGCAGACTCATACCAGCACGCAGGCACCCACCTGCAGAAGGCTACAACCTTCTCTCGTTTACCAGCCTCTCCTAGAAGGGAGCTACAACCCCCTGCTCTCGTTTACCAGCCTCTCCTGGAAGGAAGCCACTACCCCCTGCTCTCGTTTACCAGCCTCTCCTGGAAGGGAGCCACTACCCCTTGCACTCGTTTACCAGCTACCACTAGAAGGGAGCTTCAACCCCCTCACTGAAGGCTTCGACCCTCAGCACCATCATGGACCATGTTTCATCAATTTTCATACTGTATCCAACAACTTCCATACAACACAACTTGTAGGCCACTTTTCATCATATTTTCAGACTGGACCCACTCCACGCATTTAAGCTCAACATTTATCAAATTGAAACTTATAACCCCATCAATTCATTCATTGAATCATCAACCAATCAACCAATGACTTGATCTTCAATTAACATAATCAACAACATATTCATCATTCAAATAACCCAGTACATCATTGACAGATAATAGTAGAACAGCAAAACAGATCAGGCATTTCATTCCACTTACTTCAGCAAACCCTATGAATTCCTCAACTTTTCACTTGTTCTTTTCGTATATCGCTCCTTCTAACTAACATCTGTCCTGCAGTGCATTCTTAAGAAAACCTATCTGCCTGCAGCTTTCCTGAAGCAAACGCGTATACACGCTTTCTTGACGACGAACCTACGTATATACGTAACTTTTGAGACACATGGCTCACCGATGATCAGCGATAGCTTTCATCCTTTTGCTTGATGACTGCCTCTTATCTAGATCTAAACATTCCGCCATGAGATCTAGAAAATACATATACACTTGAGATCTAGAATCCCTCTTCATCATTTTCTTCTTGGTGCATCAAGATTGAATCTATTAATCAAACAGTTCTACTCTGAATATTCCTTAGAAAATTTATTCATTCACAACCCTTACTCATGCACCTTGCACACTGCTTCTTCTTTACTCCTTATAGGTTTAGCCTTTAACCTACAATACCACTGACCAAAAACCACACCACTTCGATGGTATTCTGAGGCGGAATCAAATAGATAATCCAGCGCTCAATACAATGGGTCAATACCATGGTAACACCCCTTGGTATTCTAAATTTGGAGCGCAAAAGGGCATACGCGACTTGGCACGTACTTTTCCGCGTGCATACGCTACTTCACCTTAACAAACCTACGTATGCTTTGTAGCATAACTTATTTATCATTATTCTGGCACTTTCTGAATTCCTTTCTTCTGCTACTTCTGAACTGATCTGTAGATACATCAGATTTACATTTAACAACTCATCAAGTCATTTTCCATCACGAACAACTTCATTAAGCAGGTTCCATCAAAGTCAACACATTGTATCACATTGCCAACAATCTCCCATTTAACTCATCAAGAGGTTGTCATCAATTTTATCAAGTAGGTTGCCATCAAGGACAACACTCTGCATCATATTGCCAACAATCGTATTTCATCAAGTAGGTTACCATCAACTTCATCAAGTAGGTTGCCATCAAGGACAACATATGCCAACAATCTCCCCCTTTGGACTTGATGGCAACCATGATGGTGTTTGATCATCACAACAGATAGATACATTGAATATAACCATTATGCAAACACCATGATGCTCTCCCCTTATTCAAACACAATGTTACTCTCCCCCTTTGACATCAAGGACAAAGGGCGGATGAAAACCAAAACAAGGTTTTTCGCCTCATGTAGAAAGAAGAGCTCTGTAGATCTGATGTGCACTGAAGTTACCTTGCTCCCCCTGAGTTCATGCTGAATCTTCAAACATATTATTCAATGAAGTACATGACTCTATGACCTTTCCTATCACCAAGGACTCATACTTACAGTAAAGATCCAACCAAGTGGATTTACATATATGACTCAAGTGCCCAACCAAGTGGGTTTACACATTTTGACTCATCTACCCAACCAAGTGGGTTTACAAATTTGACTCAAGTCCTTACATGATTGAATATTACAATTTTACATCATAGGTCTCAACATGACCTTTTCATCAAATTAAAAATATGACTTTTTATAATCAAGACCAAGGAATCTCAATCATGAGATCAGATCACAGCAAATCAAGAGAATGCCAACAATGCATCCTTTCCACATGACCAATGCTCCCCCTTAGCTTGTGCATCCTGAACACTTTCCACAGAAAATCATCAAGGCATCTTCATCAACAATATCAGAGAATGAAACAGAATTATGAAAACTAGAACACCACCAGAGATACCAAAAAGTATAGCAGCTGTGCTAAAAGAATGCTGACCCAAAAGAATTTTGTCAGCAAATACCCATACGCGGTTTTCTGTGTATAAACTCGCGTATATACGCAACTGTCTTTCAGGAAATCCGTGTATCCAACTTAATCTTCTGAAATTTAATCAGATCTGATCTTCTGAGAGGTAGAACCATCTCCTAGCTTCTGTCTGAGAAATTTGAATGCTTCCCTGGAATATATGAGAAAAGATAGATAGGACAATGTAGTTGTGTTTTCAAGTGTCATCCAACAGTTGTAGCATGAGCACATCAATAACCAAGCCTTCAGACTCTTTGCAACATCAACATATTCTTCCCTAGAGGAATTATCATATCAGAACAACTTCTTCAATCAAGAAATCATCCATGTGATCTAATATCATCACGATCTTCAAGATTTATCATGATGTAACATATGTAGGAATTATGTCAAAAGTCATCAGCAACAAACTCTGCATGATCTATCCTTATTTCTGCATCATAAAACTTTCATCTCATCCATGTGTGAAAACAAAAGATATTCTTCAGCAAAAATCAAACAGGGCTCATCCATAATCTTATCATAAGAAACCATGCATTACGTCATCATCATTTGAGTATGAGAACTAAGGAATAAGCAGATACAATGCCAACAATGCAATCATTAGTAGTTAGACTGATGCTCCCCCTGAACCTGTACTCATGTTCTTGAGCTGAATCATTTTTTTACTTAACAGAAAAGCATACGCTTCTGTCTCCAAAGGAACTCGCGTTTATATGCGGCTTTTGTTCACGAAACTCGCGTATGGAAAGTGAAATACTGAAAATTTCACTCTTTCATCTCCCCCTGAATGTGTAGCCCCTGTACCTGTCTTCTTCACATCAGATGCATTGTCAGAAATAAACATAACCAGAATTACCAAACCAATCATGGGAATCATCATACATTGCTCCCCCTGTGATGATACATTACTAATCCCTATAATGTATCTCACATTACTCCTACAGTCATTATGAGAAGTAAGTTTTAGAAGCGGATGACTGCAGTAGGGTCAATATTCCCTACGTTTCTGACCGGTCCTCCTTCCTTTTCCAGCTTTGCTTGAAATTTCTTATTGTATGCTGGAAATTATCCAAATTCTCAGATCTATTCATCCTGCATTCCTTTCTACATGTCCATACTTATTACAAGCATAACATCTTATGTGTCCAGAAAAGTAAGCATAAGGATCATGATGTGATTTTCTATTCTTTCTTCTATTACAATCAACTGCTTTATGACCAAACTTGCTGCATGAAAAACAATATCCCTTGAAGAAACCAGAGTACCTTTCTGTGTAGAATCTGTTTGTATGTGACTGAAACATTCTTCTTCTGCAATTGGCTACAATATGCCCATAATTATGACATTTAAAGCATTCAACATTATTGATCATAGGAGGGAATGATTTCTTTTGAGAGTTCATGATTGTCGGTTGATCTTTTGTTTCTTTCAACACTTCAGATTTTGCATTGATATCCTTTGAATCTTTAGCACTTCCTTGTGAACTAGATTCTCCTTTAACAGTGTCATGAAAACCAAGACCAAATTTAATAGAAGGAGACCTTTGACTACTAAGAATATTATCCAGAATCTTAGTACTATCTTGAAACCTCAAGAGTTTATCCTTTTCTTCTAATTTACCTTTTAGAATGTTTACCTCAACTTCTAATTTTTGGCATTGATTCTTCATACTTTCTTCGAACCTTCTTCCTTATTCTACTTGATCATTCCATTTTAAAATCTCTTCTTTCAACCCATTTTCTTGTTCTTCAAAAATTTGTAGAAGTTCTTCATTCTTCTTATTTGATTTTTCCAGATCTGTTTTGAGCGAGATGATTTCTGCTTCACGTCCTTCTTTTTCAATGATTGTAGAAGTTCTTCATTCTTCTTATTTGATGCTTCAAGATCTGCTTTTAGAGAGATGATTTCTGCTTCAAGTTCTTCATTCTTCTTATTTGATTTTTCTGGATCTTCATTTAGATCGATGATTTCTGCTTCAAGTCTTTTATTTCGATTGGTTGCATAATTGTACAACCTTTGATATTTGTCTATCTGACCATTCAATATTTCTATCTGTCCTTTCATTTGAGAGATCATCTCATTGTAGATAAATTCTCTCTCTTTAAATGATCTTTGTTGATCTTCAACTTTAATCTTGAGAGCTTCTTCTAGATCCATAACACTAATTTCACTATCTTTACCATTGCTTGCACAAGAAAGTGAATCACAAGAACAACATTCAATACCTGTTTTATCTTCTTCATTTTCTGCTGCACATGTTTTCTGAGATATCTCCTTTTGAGTAGCCTTCTTCTTTTGCTTCCTTGCCATGAGCACTAGCATATCTTGGTTAGAATCTTCTTCATCCTCATTTGACATTTCATCATTATCTTCATTTGTATAATAGCTCTTTCCCTTTTCAAATTGTTTCCCTTTATCGTGATTTTCTTCATAAGGACATTTAGCAGCATAATGACCAACTCTTCCACAATTAAAACATTTGAAGGGAAGCTTACCTTTGACTCTTCCAGTACCTGGTTGGAGTCTTCTCACAAAATTTTCTTCTTCTTCTTCTGATATGTAACTTGATTCCTTGACAACTTCCTTTTCTTTTCCTTTTGCACATGCCTTAAAGGCAACTTCTCTGATTTGAGAGGGACCTTCTTTTCTCATTTCAAAAGCAGTTAGAATACCATGTAGTTGAACAACAGTAAGAGTTTGCAGATCTTGCCTTTCTTCAGTAGCAGATACTTTTGACTCAAATTTTGAAGTCAAAGATCTTAAGACTTTTTCAACCAGAGTAGTATCGGTTATGGTTTCACCCAAACTTCTCATACGATTTACAATATCATCTAGATGTAAAAAGAAACTAGCAACACTCTCATCACTATGCATCCTTAAATTTTCATATTCAATTCTGAGAGTTTGGAGTTTGGCACTTTTTACCTTTGTATCTCCTTCATAGCTTAGAATGATTTTGTCCCATATTTCTTTTGCTCAATTTAGCTGCATCACTTTAACAAATTTTGATTCAGATAGGCTTCCTAATAAAACATTGACTGCTTTGGCATTGATTTCATATTTCTTCCTTTCTGCTGCATCAGTAAGAATAGTTGCCGGATACCGATAACCTTCTTCCATGATTGCCCATACTTCTGCACCAAGACTTTGCAAATATGATTTTGTTCGTATCTTCCAGAATAACAGATTACTTCCATTGAATAAAGGTGGCCTTAGAGAAATTACTCCTTCCTGACTTCCCATTGTGACGGATCTCCTTCAAGCGATCAAGCTTCTGCAAAAGGGCCTGCTCTGATACCAATTGTTGGGAAAAATACTGAGAGGGGGGGGTGAATCAGTATTAGAGCATACTCAAAACTTTTTACTTTTCCTTTCTCTAAAACCCATACGCTACTTTATTGAATCCAACTCGCGTATACAAGTGGATATCCTTAATAAAACTTGTGTATTAATAGAGATCTCATTATGCTGATAATTCTTTGCTTAGTTCATTGCATCATTCATTCATTAGATGTAGTAAACAATAAACATGTGCAGTAAGAACATAATAAATCATCACACATAAGCAACACACATGAACACCAGGATTTAAGGTGGAAACCCAATTCGGGAGAAAAACAATGTTGTCGTCGTCTCAGTCTACAATATTTTATTATAAAGAAAACATCGTACAACCATGTACTGGCGCAGACTCATACCAACACGCAGGCACTCACCTGCAGAAGGCTACAACCTTCTCTCGTTTACCAGCCTCTCCTCGAAGAGAACTACAACCCCATGCTCTCGTTTACCAGCCTCTCCTGGAAGGGAGCCACTACCCCCTGCACTCGTTTACCAACCTCTCCTGGAAGGGAGCTACAACCCCCTTCTCTCGTTTACCAGCTACCACTGGAAGGGAGCTACAACCCCCTTACAGAAGGCTTCGACCCTCAGCACCACCATGGACCGCGTTTCATCAATTTTCATACTGGATCCAATAGCTTCCATACAACATATCTTGTAGGCCACTTTTCATCATATTTTCAGACTGGACCCACTCCACACATTTAAGCTCAGCATTCATCAAACTGAAACTTATAACCCCATCAATTTATTCAATGAATCATCAACCAATCAATCAACGACTTGATCTTCAATTAACATAATCAGCAACATATTCATCATTCAAACAACCCAGTTCTGTATGAATACATTATTGACAGATTGCATTAAAACAGCAAAACAGATCAGACATTTCATTCCACTTACTTCAGCAAACCCTAGATTCCATACGCGCTTTTACTTCACTGAACCTGCGTATGTATGCTCTTTCATGTACACCAACCCGCGTATACTTCAGTGCATTCTTCAGAAAACCCTATCTTCACGTACGCGCTTTTCCTTAAGCAGACCCACGTATACACGCGCTTTTACTGAAGCGAACCTGCGTATACATCTGTAACTTTTCAAGACTGTGCAGCTCTTCAGATCAGATAAACAACTTAGATTTCATCCTTTACTTCAGAATGTATTTCGCCTCATCTCAGATTTAAACATTCCATAAAAAGATCTAGAAAAGCCCTTTCATGACTTTAGATCTGAGATCCTCTTCAGCAATTTCTATGGGGGTACATAAATTGGATCTATCAATCAAGAACAGAGTTCATCCATGAAGATATTCCTTAGAGAGATTTATTCATTCACAACCCTTACTCATGCACACATTGCACTATTATTCTTTACTCCTTATATAGGTTTAGCCTTTATCAATACCATGAGCCAAAGCCACACCACTTCCGATGGTATTCCTGGACGGGATCAAATAGATAATCCAACACTCAATACAATGGGTCAATACCATGGTAATGTCCCTTGGTTTCCGAAACTTAGAGCGCAAATGACCATACGCGACTTGGCACGTATTTTTCCACGTGCATACACTACTTCTCCTTAACAAACCCACGTATGCTTTGTAGCATAACTTATTTATCATTATTCTGGCACTTTCTAGATTCCTTTCTTCTTCTACTTCTGAACTGATCTGTAGATACATCAGATTTACATTTTTAACAACTCATCAAGTCAGTTTCCATCACAAACAACTTCATTAAGCAGGTTCCATCAAAGTCAACACATTGTGTCACATTGCCAACAATCTCCTCTTTAACTCATCAAGAAGGTTGTCATCAACTTTATCAAGTAGGTTTCCATCAAGGACAACATTCTGCATCATATTGGAAACAATATTATTTCATCAAGTAGGTTACCATCAACTTCATCAAGTAGGTTGCCATCAAGGACAAAATATGCCAACATTTGAAATAATATACAAAAAAGGGAAGCTAAATGTTGTTGCAGATGCACTCTCAAGAAAGAATGAAGAGGTGGAAGCATTGCTTTGTGCCATTTCTATTATCCAACCAGATTGGATAACCGAAGCAAGAGATGAATGGAAGAAGGACAAAGATGTATGGACACTCATTCAAAAGTTGCAGCAAGATCCTAGTACATCTGATACATTTAGTTGGAAAAATGATTCCTTATGGTACAAGGATCACTTATATCTTTGTAAGAATTCCCAACTAAAACAAAATATTCTTTTGGAATTGCACACTTCTCCTTTAGGAGGACACTCAGGATTTTTAAAAACTTACCACAGGGTGAAGAAAGAATTTTTTTGGGATGGCCTTAAATCTGATATTCAAAAGTTTGTGGCGGAATATTTGGTTTTCCAGCAAAATAAAGTTGAGACAATTAAGACCCCGGGTCTTCTACAACCTTTATCCATTCCAAGTCAACGTTGGGAGGAGATTTCAATGGATTTTATCACTAGTTTACCTAAGTCCAAAGGAAAGAGTGTCATCATGGTGGTAGTTGATAGACTTACCAAGTATGCACACTTTTGTGCATTATCTCATCCATTTAAAGCAATTAAAGTTGCTACTACATTTATGGACAAAATTCAAAAGCTACATGGAAGCCCAAGGGTTATTGTGAGCGACAGAGATCCCATTTTTACTGGAAATTTTTGGACGGAGTTATTTTCTTGTTTGGGTACTCAATTAGCTCATAGCTCATCTTATCATCCTCAATCAGATGGTCAAACTGAGATAGTAAATAAATGTTTGGAAGGATATCTTTGTTGTTTTGTATCTGATAAACAAACACAATGGGTCAAGTGGTTACCTCTCGCTGAATGGTGGTATAACACTTCCTTCCATACTGTAGCAAAAATGACCCCATTTATGGAAATTTATGGATATCATCCACCATCCATCACATCATCTTTAAGGGAAAATTCGAAGGTTCAAGCAGTGGAAGATCACATCGAGCATCAGCAAGAAGTTCTCCAACTCTTAAAGGATAACCTGAATTTGGCACAAAATCGAATGAAACAACAGGCAGATCAACATCGCAGCGAGAGAAGTTTTGACGTAGGAGATTGGGTATTTTTATGGCTACAATCATACAAACAAATGTCCCTCAATTAAGCTAAGAAGGATAATAAATTATCACCAAAGTACTATGGTCCTTACAAGGTGTTGCAAAATATTGGTACTATGGCATACAAATTGGAGCTTCCTGCTTCTTCACGAGTGCATCAAGTTTTCCATGTTTCATGCTTAAAGAAGGTTATAGGTGAAAATCTTCCAGTTCAAACAATATTTCCAGAACTTGATGAGGAAGGAAAAATCATATTGGAACCTGAAGCGGTCATGGAAACAAGAACTCGACAGCTACGGAATCGATCAATTTCAGAGTATCTCGTCAAGTGGAAGAACTTACCCACTGAAGATTCTACATGGGAGGATGAGAATTTTATACAGAAGCACCCAGAGCTACTCAAGCGTTGAGGACAACACTTTTTTAAGGAGAGGGGCATGTTAGGTCCCTATATTACTAGTATAGTCCCTTATTGTTGTTAGTGTAACCCCTTATTGTTATTATTGTACCCCTGTAACCCCCATATTGTTATTATTGTGCCCTTAAATTATTATTGTTAGGTCGGCTAGGATTACATTGTGGCCCCACTAGGATTACATTGTGGCCCCATGGACTCCTATATATAGAAAGGAGG